>CM021701.1:60692190-60719544 GCA_011074415.1 Stictonetta naevosa | reverse complement strand
CGGCGTGCGGGCGGGTGGCGGCCGTGTCCTGCCTGGTGCTCTGCGCCTCCCTCCTGCTGCCGCGGGCCTTCGTGTCGCGGGGCGGCGGGAGGACGGAGCCCGGGGCCGCGCCGCCTGAGGGTAAGAGCCCGCTGCGGGCCGCCGAGGAGAGGACGGGTCTCCCGGCGCTGACGGGGCCGAGCGGGGCTGCGCCGCCCCGGGCAGCTGGGCAGGGGCTCGGCCGGCATCGCGCAGCGTCAGGGGTGGTGCGTGCCGCCCGCCTGCCCCCGGTTTTCTCGGCCCTTTGCTTTCCCAGAGCGTGATTTGCGGTGTTAGGATCGCGTTTTATTCCCTCGCTGTAAGTGGGCTGCCGGAGTTACAGGAAGCGTTCGTTTTCGTGCCGCATTTTCCTTGCCGTCACACGTCACTTTTTGTTTGCCAGCTTCATTTCTCCGTTGTTTTCTGTATGGAATGCTGCTGCTATTTCATAAGAAATAAAAGTTCATTTGAATCATCCTCATCGTTTAGTTTCCTAGTCCGGTGTCCCAGCCGTGGCTTCCACGCGCCATACGCATGCAGTCGACGTGCCCCGTGCTGCCTCCCGACAGGGCCTGGTCCTGCAGTCCTTCGAGCCACGTCCCTGCTGCTTGTCCTCCCGCTCTGCATGGCCTGAGCTCTGCAGGCGTCAGGTATTCTGAATCTCTTGGAAACGAAGCGAGCCAAGAGCTACCAGCGGTTTAAAAAGTACTTCTAACCTTAAGCCCTCATAAATAGGTGCCACGCGTGTTGTGAAACTACTGCATCGTTTATGAAGAGCCTTGCAGACGATGGCACTAGATCTGTAGTCAGTTTGCATTGTTACGAAGAATAAAGTGGGGCCACTCCTACAAGGAAAGCACAGGAGTGGTCAGACGGCTCCTTTGCCCAGCTGGGAACTGTGCAGCGCACGTTTCAGCTGCTTGCAGGTGTCCGTACTTGAAGGAAATTGAGATGGTCCCGTTTTGGGTAGTTGGTGTGTTTTCCTCCTTAACCTGCAAAAATTAATAAAAACAGTCAGACTTTTGACTGTGCCCATTAAAAACAGCTGTGTGGTGATACAAAGTGAGGATTCCAAAATTACCATTCTTGCTGACCTTTTTTGAGTAGGTTTTTGAAGCAGTGGTTTCCAGGAACACAGCTAGGGCCATTTTGTAAATGTCAGTGAAAGAGCAGAAACGCACGATGTTTGTCCAGCTCATCCTGATGCTACGCTGCCAGATTCAGAAGTACTTATTTTTAAAAAAGGTTTAGAACAGAAAAATACAAATGACTACATGTGGAAAATAAATCTAAAATATGGATAGTTTTTAATAGAAGAGAGTGATCTCAACAACGACCTGGATGTGAATTTGTAGTGTTACAAAAAGGACAAATTATTTGAGAAATTAGAAGATGTTAAAGAGAAACAGCAGCGTGACAGTGTCTTGAAAAAAAAATGGATTAACTGTCATGAAAACATTTCTTTAGAGATTATTCTAAACTCTCATACCAAACATGTAGGCTATACAAGAATATTGAGAGGGCAGATACTTCTGGTTTAGAGAAGATGATTAAGAAGATCGTGGAGTCCGTGTGTCTATCTGTTCCCACTTCTAGCCTGAGAACCCTTTACCCAAGTCATCTCTTTTGACAGAAAGAAAATGAAAGTTTTATGAAAATAGGCTTCTGAGAAGAGTGAAAGGTTCTTTTTTTTTTGAAGCCCAAGATGGAGGCTTCAGTATGAACGCCTTGCCATTGCTGGTTGCCAGAGGGAGATCTCACATGTCCTGCTTAGCATGAGCTTTGCTTACAGCCTGTGTCTTCTTTAAATAAAGTCCAGCAGAGCACAGGAGAAAAATGTACAAAACTCGAGTTTTGGTTCTCACAGAAGCTTTTTCAACTCAAATTCCCATGACAGTCTGAAAAAGAGGTTGCTTTTTCATTCACTCCGATGAAAATTCGATCCAAAACAACATAAGTGGCACCTGGGCATCCCACACACGGGAGTCCAAGTACGGTTTGACACTGTTCTGTTGCAGAAGAGCTGAGAAACGTTTGGGAGGAGAGCATCACGGCGGTGCCTTTCGGACAAAGCCTGGTGGACGTTTCGGGGAGCTGCCCGTATGCAGCGGCCCTCCTCTTCCCACAGAATGACTAGCGTGTGTCCCCTTGGCCTGATTATTTTTAGTTGAATTGAATCTTTTAAAGCAGAAATGAGGCCTCATGAAAAATGAGGAAACTAATCCATTTAAATACAGTTTCACCTTTGTTGGTTATTTTCTGTGCTCTTCCCTTTCTTTTTAATTAATAGTGAATGGCTGCACGGATGTAAAATGCTTGACAAAGGCTTGCATGACATTCCTACTGTAGCAATGGGACTTTCTTGTAAATAAGATGCTCTTATTTCCATCACAGGCCTTGAATAATTCACTAAATTAAAATGTTCAATAACAGCTTCCTCAAAGTTAAGTCTGAGCTGGCCTGAGAGCCTTTTTGGTGGGAGGGGCATGCCTGCTGAGTTTCATTAAAGCCTAAAGCAGTCAAAAAATCCATGTCATCACCTACAAGAAAAATGTTTTAATAGCAGACCTTCACAAATTATTGATACAACTTCCTAATATGTTTCCTGTAATTTTCTGTGCTCGGGAATTTAGCTGTGATGGTGTTTCCTAGCAAGAGCAAATGTTAATTTAATCTCATTTTCTGTTGTCTCGCTTCCAATAAAGGTACCTGCAGCCGGGTGCTTCCAGAGGTGAAGCTAGTTATTTTCTGCGTGCTTCCAAACCTGGTTTCTGTTTTCCTGGCAGGGGTGGCCGCTCGGCAGCCGGCCTGGGGCAGTGTGGCCAAGGGCTCACTTCGGTCTCCTTTGTGGACAGAGGTGGAGAGCAGGATGTCAAGTACACAGGGCAGTAACATTGTGAATTTCGGAGGAAAATGGATGAACCTATGGTCCAGCGGGTTACCTTTTTCATCGGTGGTGGTGTATTTAGAATTAGACGAGAGATCAGCTGTACCTGCTCCAGTGTTAGGCTGCGTGTAAAAGGGTGACAATTGTTAGAAGAAAAATAATGGCTGTGGTTTTTTGTTTGTTTGTTTGTTTGTTTGTTTTTGTTGTTTTTTTTCAGGGAAGCTTGGTCGCTTTCCACCAAGGATGCATTACCAGGCAACCCCCGACAGCCGAGCTGCCCCTCATTTTCCAAGGTCTCACCTTGCTGAAGCAGTTGCCAAAGCCAAGGCCGGTGGAGGTGGTGGTGGAAGCACTGGTGGAACTGGGAGAGGTCTGGTGGGGCAAATTATCCCTATCTATGGATTTGGCATCTTCTTATATATCTTGTACATTTTATTTAAGGTAAGACCAACATTCATTGAAAAGTCAACTAAATATAAATAAATAAATATACTATATATCAACTAAAAAAAAAAAAGAAATGTTAGTCCCATTTCTGTACCAGATTTCATCTCAGCTTTGCTCAAAAAAAATGTTTTAGGTGGACCTTTGACTGGTACTTGCAAGATTGGTGTATCCTGTGTTTTTTGCCATTTAACTAGTGTAACTGAGTGCAGTAAAGGGTTGCTGTGATCCTGCACTGGCCTCTGAGCTGTGAAAATGTTAAAGGATTTATTTTCCCCACCGGAAAATCCGTATGTGTTGCCTTATGTTAGATTAATTTTGAATATACACAGTGTTCTTTTATATTATGTATTATTACACATTATTTATACTGTACATGTCATGAATTTTATTACGCATTTGAAGTGGGAGAGATGGAGTACCATTTTTGGGTTCCTTCTGAAAAAAAAAGCACCATGTTGGTGGAGAGGGGGAGTTTGTAAGGTTGCAGTGACCACTAGAACTGCCCCAGCCGAGGAGCTGGCCGAGGGATGAAAGTACAGCCCAAGTCCCACTCAGATATTTCACACGTATTTTGAACTTCTCATAGCTTTTTGTGACACAGATGTGACATACGTGTAGGTGATTACAGAGAGCTGCTGTGGAAGGAAGGAGAAAGGGACAAGCTCTTGCAGATTTATTTTTCTTGTTTGAGCTGGGGCTTAAGGCAGACTGACCAATGTCCAAATAGTCGAGCCTGCTCTGGAGTGAAAGAGTCCCAGGCCGACTCAAGGAAAAACGGTAAATTGGGTAAACTGATCAAATAGAGAGAAAAGGAAAGAAATAGCCTGCAGCTTCTGTATAGAGCCAGCAGTACAGAGCCATATTTCCTGCAAGTATGAAGTTGGTAAAGAATAGATAGCAGAAAGCATTGCAAGAGAGACAAGTGGGGTCACATGTAATTCCTTCAGAACCTTTCACTTTCTTTCAGAATAATTTCAGAATACTAATTTCTTCCCTCCTACACACAGGATAATTACAAGATCAGGCCATTTGTTGTAACAGATAAATGTTCTAAAATTAAGAAGTTATTATTAAGTTGTACTTTCATTATGCTTCAATATAAAATTCCAGGTAACCTCAGGTAACATATTCCAAGGATCTTTTAGGAGTTTTCAGATGGGAAGATTCTAGGCATCGTTCATGGTTGGCTGTTTTTGCTGCTGGGGATATTATTCTGTGATTAGTTCCTAGCGGAATTTTAGCTGTCTATCCTTTTCTTTACTCTTTTGCCTTTGGGCCTTACGTATTGCTATTGCTGTGACTCATACAGGGGTCAACTTTTTTCACTTAACAGCTGGCTTCCAAGGGAAAAACTACAGCCGGAGAACGGAAATGCCCTACTGCCGCACCTGGAAACATGAAGAGGAAAATCAGTAAGTACAATTTCTATGTTGTATCTGAGTAGCTGCTCATTGTAGAGTCATGGTGTCACTGGGTTCTTCAAGTTCTGGACACTGTAAAGCTGCTGTTCCACTATGTTAGGGACAAGCCAGGACTCTGTGCTGGAACGAGCAAGTGTTAAAGTGAATTGCTGCACCATTACTTTCTAATCTCATTTTGCTAATGAGAATATACAACAGTAGCCTTGGAAGCCCCCTTGGAAGCAGTGTGTTTTCATGACGTTCACTGACTTAACTGTACCAATTTGCTGAAAAGAGAATATAACTAATGATTAACAAATAGGTAATAGAATGTCCATCTGTAATTATTCTATTATCTGTAATATTCTAGTAATAGTACACAAAGATATTGTTCAAAGCTAGCTTCATTATATTTTTTTTGAATTTATGAATTCTTAGCCATTAGCAGGCTCGTCCCCGTTTTTTTTTAATTCCCTGTTTGCAATGTTCAAAGTTTTGATGACCACAATGTAAAGAAAGCAGACAGTATTCTGAAATGTTACTATGTTTTTAGCTAAACATCACTGAGTTAAGAGATCCATTTATTTGTAGACATTTATTAGATAAATCAATAAACTTACTTTTAAAGATTGTATTAGTTACCGTATCAGGATTTAAATGTGTTGTGTTTAGCTGGCTAAATTGTAATAGGAAAGAAAAGCACTTCAGGTTTTATAGAAAATGCTAGCAGTAAGGTAATGCTCTTAACATAGCCGTAATTACCTTGACAATTATGTGTGTATTAGCAATACCTAATACACTCAGTACCATAGGTTGTATTTTCAGTGCACTTGTACTGCGTTGTGCTTGGCAATTTTGTGCAATTAGCAACAGCAATTGTAATTTTTTCTCTAATGCTTGCTAAGAGAAACTAACTGTGCAGTAGGTTAAACATTTACCACCGTTACAGCTCAAAGAACTAGTGATGAAAATGGTTCTGCCTTTTTCTAGAGCTCTTCATTTGTATTCCAAAAGCGTTCGCTGCAGACAGCAGCAGAGCAGGGGACCCATCACTGGACGAGGAACCTGAAGACAGTCACTACTTAGTTACTTGGACAGCGTTAATTTCCTTTCTCTTTGCCAAGTTCCCTTCACCTATTTTTAAAGTCTTTGGAATACAAAATAATAACCGCATTCTTCACAGAACAAAGATCTTTGCAAAATCAGGATGTTTGTGGATGGTTTTCTCCGTTGCTACTATGTCAGAGTTTCTCTGTGTCTGTGCTGCTTAAATAGGTGTGTCTGTAGCATCTGAATAGTTAACTAACCCAGCATTTGTTTTGCAGTCAGTAACAACGGCATCTCAGCTACAGGATTTTCAGCATAAGCTACGCATGCCAAAAAGGAGCTCAAGCTCAAGCCTTTTTGTTGAAGTCCATGCTGCTGCATCTATACAGTTAACCCTTTTGACTAGACTGAAGCCAGTATGGGTGTTGCTGCACGTGTGCATGCGTGCACACTACTGTACTATGGACACGTTTTTAGGAAAAGGTGTAACCACAGAAAAATAGTGCTTTGCTCTCCATAGTCATGTGGCTAGTTGATATGCATCCCAATTAGCCCTCACTGCCTACCCTGGGAAGCCTGTGCAGGGTCAGATGCCACCAAGCCCATGAACGTTACTCTATTTGACAGAGATGTCATTTCTCAAACTTTGGACTCATTAAAAAATGCTCAAGTGACCTCTGTTCCCAAAGACTTAATAGGTAAATTCCACAACAACTATTGATTTTGCACCACATGGTAGACCTACCCTTGGTTGCCTTAGGAAAAAAAAATATATATATATACATTTTATATTTTATATATATATATATATATAAAAATATATATTGCTCGGGAGCCTTTGAAGGAAGGTGCTTTCTGTGTCTCATCACCATTGGCAATCACTGTTACACCAGGAAGAGTAGGTAGAACTCATTAAGCTCTGTGTTTTGGTTTCATTGCAGCCAGTTTGGTTTGATAAAGCCTACACTACCTGTAATAAAGGGACAGGAGTACATTTTAAAAGCTCCCACTGACAGATCTTGGGACTTCCTTTGTTTTACAGCTGACTATGAGCTCACCCAGCTCCAGGAAAAACTGAGAGAGACCGAAGAAGCTATGGAAAAATTGATCAACAGAGTAGGCCCTAACTGTGACAGGTATGTTTCAAAATACAGCATATTAAGGCACAATTCTTGTCTGACTTAAAATTGAACTTTCTTACATTGACTATATTAAAATAGCGTTAATATTTCTACTTCAAACTGTAGAAATTTGATTTTAAACATCATGCTTTTTGTTCAGCAGTCTTTCTCTTTTCAAGGCCTATATTAATAATAACCTATATATATAATAAATCATTCTTTCCAGCTTCACTTTCCTTAAGCAGAAGAGCAACCATCTCTCTCCTCCCCCTTTTACATACTGCATTATTTGGAAAATAATGACAGCTATGTCTAAACTGAAAATAAAATGTCTGTATTTGAAGTGCAAAAACCAACCTGTCTTATCTGGCCAATGTCATTTTCTGAATGATTCCCAAGAGAGCCATTTGTTTTAGGGTATTTTCCAGTGCAATAGATTATTATTATTTTTTATAAATAGAAATGATGTGATAATCTATGTAAATGCCTATTAATATCTCCATAAAATATTTGTTTAAGGTCAGAATTGTGTAATAACCTGATTTCATAACCAGTAAATCCATGCATTTGCTTAGAAATACAGAAGAGTTGTAAAATCAGGATTTAAACATCTGAGATCACTAGTCAACATTATAAAGAAACATTGATAGCACATTTGTTTTTTGCCTCAAAAGATGTCCTCTGTGAGCACGTAATTTTGTCCACCTTGCACCATGAGCTCTGTTGTGGCTATAGTAATTTCAGTGAGGCGAGGTGCCAGACTTGCCTGGTGTAGGCAAAGTTCCAGTGGGAGAACTCCTAAACCAGTTAGTGAAACAGAAGGACACTGTTTTCACTATCCTTACTCTGTTTTGAAGAGCTAATGCAGTGCTTTATGCTTACCTTTAAGCTGCCAGAAATAGGCTTATGTTCTGCCCAGATATAGGGGCATATATCTCAGTATAGGATATTTTTTACTGATAAAATGGGTTTAGGGCCTGATCCAGTATTTTTTCCTCTCAGTGCAGTTGGCTGCGAGCCTTTATTTATAACTTCCCTTCTTTGTTCACCCAAACTATTTATATACATGGATCTAGAGAACTCAGGGAAAATCAGAAACTGAATCTAATAGTGAATTTTGTGTATAGGCTCTCTTTAAAAGAGAGGGGAAAGCACCTCTAAATGGATCAAATAGCTGTTTTTCAAATACACCTAAGCTTTGAAGCTTTTGAGAGAGAAAGATCATACTCTGTGGGATGCAATTTTGGGGCTATAGTGCACTTTAATAATGATTATTTTAAGATCAGGAAGAAGAAAACAAAACACAAAACAGTTGACATGTCTGAGATACCACCTTCGATTATGGATATTCACTACAGTCATAAGAGCTCTGTAGGAAATGCTCTGTTTCAGTGTAAGAATAAGAGAACTTTACTATAACTGCTAGTGAGTACTTTGGGATTCAGTGTAAGCACCGACACTATGAAAACAGCTTTGTTGGAGATACAAGCACACAGGACAAAAATGAAGGCCTTTTCTTAAGCTGTAAACGTTTTGTATCTGTCCTGTCAGTTTTTATGAGTACATTATATCCTGGTAAATCTCCTGTATGCAGGCCGCCAGATGTCTTACACATTGCCAGCATCCTACAGTTCCTGAAGACTTTAAATGAAGTAGAACTATTGCATGGGCTTTGGTTTTTCCCTGTCCACGGGGAAATTCTTCTTTTAAGCAAGATATCTGGAGTTGGAATGGAGCTATGACATACTCACAGAGACCTTGTGTTGCAGTAAGGAAGTTGTGCTTTCTGATGGGAATATCCAGCACATTAAGAATTCCTGTATGAAATGCCACTGTTATGCAGCTGCATTGATTGCTCCTATTATTTGAGCTAGCATCTCTCAGCACCGTGCTAAACAGACAGAGCTATCTGTCTTTATACAGGTGATGTATATTCAAATTAGATACACTTTTGTCTAGAAAAGGAGGATTAGTTTGGCAGTTCTATTACAGCTTCTGTCAAAGGCAGCTAGCTGATGGAACCATTTCTTTTCATGTGCCAATTAATTCACATCTCAAATTCTTCATCTGCATAACCCAGGCTTTTGGGAAGATGCCATCTCACACCTTTCCTTTTCTGCGCAATAAACTGCCACACAACTTGATGGTCTCCGTGCAGCCTCCATATAGGGCTGGGACTGCGTCAGCTTCACAAATCGGGAGGCAAAGCCCCCTCGGGAAGCACGGAGAAGTGGCAAGAACAAGATTTCTGGCATTTCAGCTTTGCTCTCCGTCAAACAGTTCGTGTCTGGATAGCTGCTAGTGATACAAGAGGGCCTGCTCCTGAGCTACATTCTCAGTTAATAAGAGGAAAAACTGAATATGGATGCTGCAAGTTTTCAAGTTTATGAGAGTTTTGGCACCTGACACAAGGTTTGCATAGAAATTTATTCCTAAATCCAAAATGATTTATCGATTTCCACGTCCACCTCCCCATCTCACCCCTAAGATTCACTAAGCAGCTGTCTACTCTTGATAAAATAATCTTGGAGATTATCTGTCTGGTCTGGAGATCATTAGAAATCATCTGTCTGACCGCACATGCCACCTACAGTTCAACATTCTGTGCGTGTCAAGAGCCAGCCTCTCTGAACAACTAGGGGCTATATGGCTCCTGCATAAAACACAGCAGGATTCAGAAGAGAGCCAGAGTAATGCCTTGGTTCGGTGACGGGCTTGAGTTAGTACTTACAAAGATCAAACACCCTCTCAAGAACAACATGAAACACAAGACGAAACAAGCAAAACAGTCAGAACCATTTTTTCCCCAAAGCACAGCCAGTGATCTTTCTTAACTCTAACCTCCTGAGAGCTTGGTAGAGCTCAGGCCTACTACTCTCCAAATACTTTTTGCCTGTAAGATTTTCATGATCTTTTATTTATTTTTTTTTTCCAGAGAAAATAGGATGTAATAAGTACATAATCTTACCTGTTGGAATCATTTTGTTATGACTAGCAGTAATCACTACAATCATCAATGTAAAACCAGTCAAAATTATACTTTGCTTTTAATCTGATAAAAACCTTCCTCTGATTCTCAAGGGCAAGTTAAAGCTAAATCTCACACCCTCTTAGCATTTTTAAACCTCCTGCTCCTCCAAACCAGGCATTATTGTTGAATCTGTTGGATATAACAACATCTTGCCAAGTGGCTTATTTCTCAGTGAGGCCTCGCAAATTTAATACCTTTAATGGTCATAATTAGGGCAGCATTAGACTCTGCAGACTAATGTTTGTGTGAGACATTTTGATTAGGCCCACGTTCTATGATTTTATTTAAAATGCTGCTTAGGTTCTGACTTACATTTTCTTGCAATGCTTCAAAACAGGGCACAGTTCTCTAATTCTCACTTAAAGACCAGGAATTTCTATAGTGTCTTCTGTAGCGTAGCTCTTGCATGTGTATCACCTTCATCTTGCTCTTGTGCTGGCTGCACCTGCCTTCCTCGAGCTGTTTAAGTTTCTAGCTAAATGGATAAACCTTTATGGTGAGCAGAAGTGCAGACCACAGGCAGGGGTTGAACAGTGATCATGCTGTATCCATATTTCTTCAGACTGTGCTACTCAGAGGGCCCAAATGGCTGGGTCTGAACTCTTAGCAGTCTGCAGTAATCACAGAGTCATACAATGGTTTGGGTTGGAGGGCACCTTAAAGGGAAGGGACCATCTAATTCCAACTCCCCTGCCATGGGCAGGGACACCTCCCACCGGACCAGGTTGGCCAAGGCCCCATCCAGCCTGGCCTTGAACACCTCCAGGGATGGGGCATCCGCAGCTTCTCTGGGCAGCCTGTTCAAGGGCCTCACTGCCCTCTGAGTGAAGAATTTCTTCCAAGTCGCTAATATAAATCTCCCCTCTTTTAGTTTAAAACCATTCCCCCTTGTCCTACCACTGCACTCCCTGATAAAGAGTCAGGGAGTCCCAGCTTTCCTGTAGGCCCCCTTTAAGTACTGGCAGGCCGCTGTAAGGTGTCCCCAGGGCCTTCCCTTCTCCAGGCTGAATAACGGTGGTCTGCATTTTGTTGTCTGATGTTTTCTACCAGGACCCAAAATGTTACAACGGACCAGGAAAAAAGGTTACTTCAGCAACTCCGAGAAATCACTAGAGTTATGAAAGAAGGCAAATTCATAGATGGCATCTCTCCTGAAAAAGAAGCTGAAGAAGCTCCCTACATGGAGGACTGGGAAGGTAAGCAAGAGCCTTTCTAACCACTACCCTGATGAGAAAAACTGAGCAAGGATTACTTTAAATCCGAAATCCTTTCAAAATCTAACTTCATTCTTCCTATTCAGAAAGCGCTTCTCAGAACTTTGCAAGAGGTGGTTTGTTTTCCCAACCACAATAGAAAAAAGGAGAAAGCATTTTCTTTAGTGTAAAGACTACACCGTCTGCTGCCAAAAGTGGCGTATGAATATTCACATATGCTTCATCTGCTGCTGGGTCTTGGCTGCCGTGGGTTTATCTTTCCCTTTATCTGCTGGGCTAGATTTCACAGAAAATCCTAAAGCCCTTGGAAATTTGAATCAATATGTTTTGGATAACTTACAATTTTTACTTTTGATTTGTTTGCTCCAGTATTGTAAATGTCACCTTCAGGAAGCCTATCTTTTAAAGATTCCTTATTATAATGTCCTTTCTGTTCCTTACTGTTTACTTGTCACATAAATGTGTTTTCAAGACATCCTAGTTGAACTGTTTGCTTTCCGAATTCTAAATGCATCTTTATGCAGACTTAATTCCTTGCTCCTTAGGAAGCTTTCAAAAATGATTCAAAATATAAAGCATAAACAGCTGCCTCGAGCGCTGTTTTCTTAAATTCATGATCCATTCAATAAAATGAAATGCACAAAGGCATTGACTCCTATCTGGTTTCCAACTTTATAAATAATATGCCATTTATTGCAAAAGTCTTAAAAATCTGTAGACAGGAACAACAACAAAAAAGAAAATATTTAAAGATCTAAGACACAATTTTCACCTATTAGCTCCCATAGCTTTCAGCAAAGCTCAGATAGTCATTCCTGAAAAACTGGGTTGAAATCCTGGCTCCCTAAAAGTCAGTGGAGTTTTGTCATCATCTTCCAAGAAGTCACGTTTTGCACGTTCCTGCCATGCAATTAAATAGATGCCACTTACACTGTCAGTGCTAAAAACAATTGTTCTAACACTTTTGCATTCATCACTGAAATCAGTACTATTTTAAAATTCTGTTAACATTTCAAACCACGTGTCATTTTATTCCTAAGGTTACCCAGAAGAGACCTATCCCATCTATGATAATTCCGATTGCTTCAAGCGCAAACGGGAAACAATCCTTGTAGATTATCCCGATCTCAGCCAGCCCTCTGCAGAAGAACTGGCTGAAAGAATGGAGGGCATGGAAGATGAGGATTACCTGTGCAACCAAACCCTACTCTCTGGCCTCACCATGGGAAGGCACAGCCATGATTTAATGCAGAAAAAGGATGAGGGAACTGGCATCAGTGAAGAGGAGAGGGACCATCATCACAGCCAAAGCATTGAGGAGTGTTGTTACTGCTATGAGGAGGAGGAGGATCCTGCTGTTATAGCGGAGAATGCTGTATTCCACTCAGAGAGCTGCAGTGAAGCAGAAGAGCCAGCCACAGAGGACCTGTTCATGGAGTCTGACAATGAAAATGCACCACTGAAAAAGCAAAAAACTAGTGATTCAGGTGAAACAGGCATGCTGAGAAAGCGCAACACTAAAGGACATGAGTAATAGAGACAATATGTGAATGTCATCTAGGTGGTGACAGTATAGGTCATAAACTGTAAATTTGTGTGATTTTTGCTTCTGAACAAGAAAATTCTTTATTCATCTCCGTGTACGAATTCCATGCCCACAGTAACAATCACATCATCTACCCGAACTGCAAGCCAACACCCTTTTTCATGCAGTCTTGTCAACTTACTACTGCGTTGCCAGGAGCACTTTGTCCTTCTTTTTGGAAACAGGTACCTTGAAGAAGGATTATTCCATTCATATATTTGTGTGGTTTTATTTTTTTTTTCTTTCTGACTTCTGAACAAGCAGGTGTTTTTTTTTGTTGTTGTTTTTTTTGGCTAAGAGCAAGCCAGATGTCTCTTTCCTAAGAAAAATGTTTTTGTTTTTTTTTGTGTGTGTGTTACCAATTATGAAAATGAATCAAATTCAGATATAGTTAAGAGATTATCATGAAGCTGGAGGAGAAAGAATGCCTTCTTACTCTTAACCGATCAGCAGAACAGACAATAGTCACACAAGTCATTCTTTCTCCACTGTGTCATTGCTGCTGGAAGCCCACGAAACTGTTGTAACTACAGTATATGAAACTAAAATGTTACCACAAACCACAGCCCATTTTCCAGTTTATTTAATGCTATAAGACCAATAGCGTAACCTTTTTCGTGTCCCAAGAAGAGCATAAGCAAGACTGAAGCATAATGAGTTTTCTTTGTCTTTGCAGTAGTCATGATGAAATGACTTGGTGAAACTCCCAGCTGGGCACAGGAATCAGCCCATACATCGTGTTATAGAACATTTAAAATATCCCTAGTGATTTGCTCTTGAACTTTGGAAGTACTAGAAGTACATTGAATGGCTCATTTGCATCCATGCATATCTTACGTTTAACAAAATACTTGTGTAACCACTATGTACCAGCTGTATTCCCAGATCACCAGGGCACATCTTGAGCATAAAAAAAGCATTTTGCCCTGCACACTCAGATTGGGTTTGTTGTTCAGTGGATGTCTGCCTTTGAGACATCTCTTTTGGTTTTGTTATCACTGATTTGTTTTCCAGGTTACAACTGTAGCCTGATGCCTACATTGTATATGTTATTCATAAAGAATTCCTGCTTACAGAATTAAGGAATAAAGAACAAAAATAAGTTCATACTAATGGAAGACAGAAAATAGAGACCAAAATATATTGAATACTCTGTTTTACAAGGAGTGTATTTCTTTTAAAATCATTCTGTAGACCAACTTTTATTTTTTGTTTCCTGGACCCCCGTCAACACTGTCCTTCTCTCTTCACTGTGTCAGTAGTTAGAGCTCTGTTTCTGAGCTGAGCTCGTGTTTTTTTCACTGGGAACCCCTGCTGGGCCTTTACAACACCCATAAGTGGATATGCAGTGTTTCTATCCAAGCCAGAATCTCTGCAGGTGAGAATAGCAATTGATATTTTTTCTGCCTTAGTCAGTGTCCTTGAGCTAGCGCACTAACATCAGCTGATACCAGTGGCTGGCAGGGAAGGCTATTTTCACAGTCCTTGCCTGCTAATAGTCATATACTTTGCAAAAGACAACCTTGTCTAGCCAAACACTTGCACTGGCAAAGGACCTTGTCCTCATTTGAAAACCACATTTCATTTAGAGAATACATTAATACCAAAGACAGCTGTTAAAGGACTGTATTCATTCCACTGCAAGTAGCATTGTATGTCTGTCCCATGAACAACTCTCTCACTGTATAAACACTCCAAGGAGTCGCGTGAGTGAAGAGACTGAGCGCAAATGACTAGATAATGGACATTTCTTCTTCTTCTGTAGAGGTAGTCAAGCTGGACTAATACAGCTGCATGCGTTGCCAGGCATATAGCCTTTATTTGTTACTTAAAATTGTTAAGAGAGAGACATTTGTGCAGGCCGCTGTGGACATAGCAGTAGCCCAGCCCATTGCCATGAGAAACAAGGGTGCCATCTTAAGTCTACTGCAGCTTATAGAAATGTGGACTTAGAAAATTTTACCTGTCTATATAGCTGTGTGCTTATGTCGTGCTTCAAATACCATCTGCTTATAAAGGTATATGAAATTAAAAAAAAAATAAAAAAAAAAACATTGTTTCATTTAAATTTGTACATTTAACTTTGTGCAATATATTGTAAACACAAGAAAAAGTGGTGTTATGCATAAAGCATGTGGTAGAATTTTTAGCTGTTTTCATACAGTAAGCAGCTAAAATGTAGTAAATTGTTGTGAACAACAAAGTCCACACTCCAAAGTGCGTTAATTGTAAAACTCCTGCAGACTGCATCCAAATCCTCCTAAGGACAGTTCAACTCATGACAACATCCAGCGAGTCGCTATTTGTATGCGTTTTACTGGATTATACACACAAATGTGGGATACAGATAAATATTCCTGTTGACCTTCTGACGGTCGGTGTTTCCGTCCTGACTAACCAAGTAGGCTGACCAGGCCTTGAGACACCCATAAATTGGATTGTATCTTCTGAGTGCTGCATTACTAATGACTCAAGTGCTGCAGAGGCAGACCCAACAGCCAGGAAGGTAACACGAATACCTCTTGAAAAAAAAGACAGGGAGCAGCACCATTATTAACCGTGTATTTTGACACCAGGTTTTCTGAGAGGAGAATAGATGACGATGATGTAAGGGCCAGATCACCAAACTAATAGCAAAACCCCAGCATTTTAGGCGCCCATCGGCCTAGAAGAAATTCTGGTTTCTAAGCATGGCAGAGGGAGTGAGGCCCCTGCTGTCACACGCAGCCCAGCTAAGCAGAGAGCTGTTTTGGCCAAACACCAGGAATGCCAAAGGGAAAACTTGCCCCTGAAACAATTAATTCTAGACTTGGAGGTCACTCAGTTTATAAATGTAAGAAATTTGTCAAGCACTTTAAGGGCTGTCCCAGCCTTTCCTTGTGGAAAGTAGGCATAAAGGCGGCCTGTAATTATGACACCCACTACAGCAGTGGGAGGCATTTATAAATCTGGGAGGCATTTACAAACACTGTGACCTGGAGCAAGGACCACGAACCTCAGCTGTCCCTCAGGGGTGGCCTAACCAATTCATACATCCTTTGGAGCTGTTCCACTTTGCCCTGCTAGTTAAATTATCCTTGTATCAGCAGGATAAATATGAAGAAACGGTCTGTGACACACTAATCTTTGACATGAATAAAAAAAATTAACTCCTACGTCCAGTCTGTTTTCTGACCTCGGTCTCTTCCAGCCTCCCACCGTCCTTGTTGATAGGCCATTTTTGACAGAGGAGGCCAGAGCCTCTCTGCAGGCCCCTTCCCGTAGCTAGCAGAACTCCGATCTCTCCTGAGTTTATCTGGCAGGCCACCGTGGTCACTACAGGGACACCAAAGACATTGCACTGGAGCGTGAGAAGAGAAAGGATTCTATCACAGCACTAGTATTTAAAAATAATAAAAAAATTCCCCTCCTAGCACAGAGACCAATTGTTAGGACTCCTTTCAATACCTGTGAGACAGGTAATTGCTTCATATTCCTTGGCAGCACCAACGGGTAAAAATGATGCTAATGCAGGTTGACAGTGTGGTGCCGAAGAGTCTGAACAGCTCAATCTTGAGCTCTTGATTACCTTGGCAGCCCCGTGGAGAGTACCAGTAAGTGCTCTTAGGATGTGGCAGTGATATGTCACACAAACTCACCAGGAGCCTTCAAACTAATACTCCTCCTGTTTATCTGATGCTTCCTTTTCTTTGCTTCAGCTCCCCTACCTGCCCCGAAGCAGAAGTGTGTATTTATACGTTTTAGAAAAGCATCACCTCAGAAGTGTGTCCAGCATTCTCAATTAATTGCTCATTTTTCGCAGAGAGCAGTTGTAATTTGAAGAAGGGTTTATTTGAATAAAATTAGGATTCTGCCAAGAAACGCTATTAAATCAAAATCACAGGTCAGAACATGATCAAATCTGGGACGCAGGAAAAAATATGGAAGCTCTGATGGAATCCCACTGCAAGCAGTCAGGCTTATTAACAGCACACGCTCCTTTACTTGCAGTATTTCTTAAAAAACAAATAAATAATTTAACTGGGTATACTTTTTATAAGTGCTAAAATAAATACCACATTGTTCAAATTAAATATCTGATAAAACATTCACTAACACAGAAGTGCTAATTATTCCTGGGTATTTGTTAATGGTTACAAATAAGTACAGGCATTCTCTAGGATCAAAAAATAAACTATGAAATGTAAGATCAGTGCTGGCCCCCAAAATGCTGTAAACAAGATTATTAATTAATATTTGTGTAACAGATAAACATGTAAGTTTATTAGACTCTTTGCATCAAAAATTAGTGATCAATTAATGATCTATTTTGCAATGTTTTTTATACTAATCACATATTTCAAAGAAAATTAATGCGACATCAGATGACACAGACCAAGTATCCAATGTACAAATACAGCTGGAAAGATTGGTCTAGTCAAGTGATTTTTATCCGTTTTGGAGCATCACCAGTTTTAGGGAGGGGCAGATTCCTAGAAAGCAAATAGACACCTGACAGTAGGCTCATTTTTCTCAATGATTTTTCCGGGATACTTCAAATACTGCCCAGACACCTTCTCTCTGCCGGTGACTACTGTTGTGATCAACCACCTATCAAAATGCAAGATTACCCCAAAGATATATTGGGTAATAAGAGAAATTTCTTGAAAATGGGAAAGAGAAGGATTTCTGCAGTGTGTACCAATTTCAAGTCTTTAAGAACGCAGTTCAAGGAAAACAGTCTGAAAACGTGTATGGATCTGGTGAAGTCTGATTTGACACATAACTTTTTATTGTTATTATTTTTGTTTGGAATTCATTTTAGCATTAAAGGTAAAAATTCAGTTAAAACAACACTGGAAACGCCTTACATTAAAAACCTCCATATTCTGTGTAGGTAATTTATTAAGGTATTTCTGACATGGGGTATGGAAAGACATAGTTGTTTCAAACAATTTTAATATTTTTGCACAATGTTCAGTATTGACAAACACTGGAAACTGTATGACAGAAATAATGTAAATTATATGTATTATGTAAATTATGTGAAAGTAAGAAATCAGTCATTGTACATACTGGTAAATAAACATGTACTCCAGAATACCAAAGAGTTTCTTTTTAAAAAAATTACTTCAAAAAAGCACATTCTTGCAGGTTTATCTAAGACTCCATATAGACCTGAACCAAAGTGAGACACTTAACTACTCAAAAAAGAACAAGACAGTCTTGTGCAAACAGTTGTAATATATTACAGGTTTTATGAAAAAACAAACAAACAAACAAACAAACAAAAAAACACGACTGGTTCACAAGATTAAGACTTTTTTTTGCCAACTTTGTTGTCTTCCAGTTTTAGAACCCCATATAATTTAAAGGAAAACTAGACCATAACATACTCAAATGTTACTGTGTATCATTGGTTTATTTAAGAAAGGCAAAGAGATGAATTAGAAAATGTTTACTGCGGGGATAAAAAACAATTAATGGAACTGCTTTTTCATTGTGTGGGTACAGAAGCATCCATGTAGCACCTACATTTTCTACTTCCAGTAGTTTAAGTAAACAATTCAGAATCAAAGGTGCATTTTTCTTTACAGACAGATATAGTTCCAACAAATTCTAAAGTGTATATTTCTACAGTTGCTCCAAACACTGGATCTTTCAGACCATCACTTGCTGGATGGAGACAGTGTTGGGAAACCTAACAGTTCAATGTCTACCAGGAACTCTCAAAGTAACCACGTCAAAAGTATTTACTTTCTGAGATGCTTCTAAAGATGCATCGTATTATAAAACATCCTCCACAGATGTATCTTCTCTTGTTGCCCTACTCTTGAGTATAAAAAAACTATTTGAAATGTAGAGACAAAAGCCCCAGTCTTGTAATGACGGGGTATGGATGGACTCACTGCATGGATCAGTCTGACTGAAAAGTAAGCTCAAAGGAAAAAGGAAAAGCAGACGGTTACCTATATTAAATACAGACATTTTAATGAAGAAATTGAAGAGATTTTTTTTAGCCTTGTCCACATATGGACATATGGACATTTTAGCATGAACAAAGTATGGGCAGAATTTGGTCACATTTCTAAATCCACTTTCAGAAGTATTCATGCCAAAAATGTCCAATGTCTGAGAATCCAGGTAAGTCCATACAGAAAGAAAAGAAAACATTAGGACTCTTGTAGAGACATGCACATTATGGCGAGACAACAGAAATTAAAGAGAAACTTTCAGTTACAGCAGGCTTTGGATTAAGCCCTACATTGAAATAAATGGGTAAAAATGCCATCATGATGAAATCCACGCACAAATAAAGCTGTTCAGGAGAAAAACAGTTGGTATGGGTAAAGTTCTCATAATATAATGCAACGTAACCAGTGACCATGAGAGTCTACCAACAAATACTGAAATCCGTTACTCACTCCAAGGGATGCCAAGCCGGATGCCAATTTTCTGCCAATAAATATCCTGCTGTCTGCCATTCCCCAGCACATAATCACTGCTTCACTTGCATGCTGGAGCTCCTCCATACCTGTAAATGGAGCTTGTTTTCACTTTTGTTTTGTTTTCTGTAGCTGCACTCCTTTGATTTATTACTTTTTTTTTCTGGGCTTAGAAGCAAGCATAATAAACAACTTTTCTTACATGCAGTGCAAACACCTGAAAATTCAAGTAACTTAGATCCACAGATCCCAATCTCTGCCTTCAGGAGGAGCTATTTCTTCACTGTTAGGAGAACCACCTCTTAATGACTTCAGTTCTGCGGCTGCCTTTCCAGGCTTCCCTACGCATCTTTGCAGCAGTGTCCTCCGACTGGTGACAAGCACGCAGGGTGGGGAACAGCTCACACAAAAACATGCATGATTACATAGCAGAACGACAGTGAGCATTGCTTAGTGGTAAACTCATCCATAACAAACATGGTGCGTGTGTTTTTCTGTACAGGGTAGCTGCTAGCATGAATGCTAAAATGGGCACATGTCCTCCAGATCCGGGCAGATATAATGAAAAAGAAAAAGAGAAAGGAAGATTATTTTCTCACTGGGAAACAAGGACATCTGTGATGGGCCCTGTAAAAACAAACCTACTGTACTGGTGTACTTGTACCGTGTTCTGCTATGCGACTAAAGCTGTCACTGTTAGCATACAGACCACAGATCCCCGGCATGCACAAAATCCAAAGAAGAAAGCATGCTGTTGTCAGGAAGCTGCAATTCATTATGCAGGTGTCCATTATTCAGAGAGGGCTGAAAAATGCTACAGAAAAACAAAACAAAACAAAACAAAAAAAAACAGAGACTTCAGAAATGCAGCCTCTGCTGTGTAGGTGCTGAGCTGTGGGACTACAATTCAAAGAGCTGAGTGTTAGAAGTGCTGTACTGTACATGGTAATTGCCACCCCGAGAACATGGAAAGGTGAACCCCTTTACATATGTTCTCCAGTATCTTGGCCAGAAACCTCTTCAGTGCTTTAAAATTCACTAACAACCTTGAACTGTGTAATACGATGAATACTCCCACTGAGGATTACGCAAGCAGCATTAAAGGCCACCCTACTTTGAAATGAGAACATATACACAGGGATTTAACACGCTTTAATTCACAGACAAACTTTTTAGGTTTCACTAAATTAGCTTTCTTGAGTATCCTCTTATGGAAAAACCTGTACAAGCCTGAAACAAGAGGAAGTTATAGATGAATAAAAATCAGCGAGCTTAGAATAAAATGAGGAAACTGTAGTAATACGGATTAGTAAGAAGCTGAAAAGCATCTGCCACCTGCAAGAAAGGATTTGAAGTGATATCAAAGAGGAATTCTTCCTCATGGACTTGTGCTATGTAGTCAAAAAGAGAATAGTGCTGTTGAAAACAAGCATACGAGTAGTCATCACAGATCCTTTGGTTGATTCAAAAAACAACCGTCATAGCATCATTAAATTCAGTGTCTCTTGAGAATCCCTAACAGCTGAAGAGCCACGTTCCACAATCAGCTTTTTAGGACCACATTGGTACAACCCTTACAAGGGCACAACCCTTACATCACTGCTGTAGCTCTACTTTGAACCGTAAGTCTGGATTACAATACACAGCTTCAGCCTACGTTACAAAACACTGAGTCTTCAAATAAATACGGTTAGAAATGAAAAGTTACCTCATTTTCCTTTACTTAGCAAAACCCTGTGGGTCCAATTCAAGTTTTCTGCTGAGCAGCTTTTCAGTTCCTGACAGACAGCACCCTCGTCTTTGTTCTGAACCATCCTTACAAATTAATATGCATGAAGATTTTAGTGTAATTTCAACTGCCTGATGAGAACACTCTAGAACATGGGTTTAGGGATTAAGAACTTAGTTCTACCGCCAGCTCTAAACGTAACTTCTTGTTTGTCTGTTTGTTTTTATAAACTGCAAACTTCAGCATCACTGCCACTGAAAGGACAATACCTACCTGCTGCTCCTGGACTGCTGTAAGGCTTTCCTAACAGATGTGCATCATCTTTTGAACTGTTGTTTTTAGTTGCTGGATGTTTATTAAGGCTGATATTTACTGACCTACTTACAGATTGGCCCCAGGATGTACTAGAAGATACTGCAATAAGAAAAACAGTATCAACAGAAAGCCCCCTGAAAGGGAGGGTGGTCCCATTTCGGTGAAAGAGGTCTGTATGCTAGGACCAGGTCCTAATGCTGAATCCCAGCTGTAGAACAGAGCAAGGTATCGTAAGATATTTCATGGCACACACTACTCTGTCAGTAGTAAGATTCCTGTTTGAAAACAAGCCTCTGTTAATCCAAATAGCTAAAAACAAAACAAAATAAACAAAAAACCACTATGTTTAAAGACACATGAAGAGCAATATAATTCTATTTCTAGCCAGTGAGGGCAGGAGATTCTCCCTAAGGAAGGGAACAAGATGGTAATAATTGGGTTATCGTCTGATGTCCCCAGTCTGGAATGAAAATCTGCTGTTATGAGGTGCCATAGCTCATGAACGTGTTTGAACACTGAACTTTACAGCATGAGCAGTGCCAGAAGCCCATTGTCACATAGCTTGCTCCAGTTTTGTGTACATACAAGATCTTCTGCACTGGCAGAATAAACAATCTCATGACATAATTTTCCAAGACATCAAGACTAAATGTCAGATAAAATTATACTTGCTTAGACAGTAAAGTTTTTAAGCCTTGAAAAAAAAAATTAAATTAAAAAAAAAAAACAAACACAAAGGGAATTAATCTATTTCTGATGTCATTTGGTAAGTTAACATAGCAAAGGTACGCGACTTCTTACGGGATACCCGAAAGCGCTGAAAAGGATTATGAAGCGCAGTCTTATGAGGAGTTTGGAAATCCCATCACTTACTGTGATCACTCTGACAGATACCTGCAGCCAAAGTCTAGGAGCCCGCATTAGGCCCAGCTGTATTCTGCTTGCACAGACAGAACTGCAGGACCAGGAGCTGGCTGCTTACATGAGAGCTCAAACTTTGAAACAAGCTCGAGGAAAGAAAATTCTGAGCAAACGATTTCCTTATAATTTCATCCAATCCGTAAGCTTTAAAGTCATCTTGATTTTGATGTTAAGATCTATTAACACGTTTATAGCTTATATTCTGTTAGTTTGAGAAAGTTCGCTTTATAAATTACTGATACTTTTAATGGCATTGTGCCAACTGGAAAAAAACTCAGTTTAAAAAAATAAGGCAGTTATGGGGTCAAATGTGGGAAACAGCTTGCATTGTAAACATCCCATGCGAGTATAAAGGTAGTCAGAAATCACGAGACTCATTGTTTTTAAATCAGATGTGCGTGACAGAGTCAAAGACTGCAGTAACAACAGTTTTGAACAGCTGAGTCACATCCAAGGGAAAAAAAAAAAAAGTACAAAAGGCAATTTGCAGCAGAGTCACCAAGTTGTCTCAGTTTGCTACATAAAAGCATAAGCAGGCAGTTTGATTATCTGAATCACTGCAACGTGTTCAGGAATAGCAGTTTAAAACAACTGATGGGGCAAACTGAAACACAACCAACACATTGTTGTGAAAAGGCAGTGTATCAGATGGTTTTTCTTTTCTGTTTTCCTGCGTATTTGGTGATGAAAAATGACACAAGGTAAAAAAAATCCAAGCCTCACTGAAAGCGTTGGCAAGATTTCCACAGAATTCAACAGTGTCAAGATTTCATCCTAAGTGCGTGGTTAGCTGTTCAGTTTCTACCTGGGTAGCAGACAATTGTCCATGCCTTACTGGAGTTCCTTCAGTGAGAACTGATCTGCTTCCTTAGCACACCAACAGTGCCTGCCATCCACCTGCCTCAAAACACCCCTGGGCAGCCTGACAGCAGAACAGGGATGTAGGCAGGTCCAAAAAAGTATTATTTCCACTCAGCTCACTAGAACTGAGGCACAGGGAGGGACAAGATTTGCACAAAAAAAAATGGATAAACATGCACTTAATGAAAAAGAGGAATCTAACATTTCTGGACAGTTAAATAAAATACAACATATAAAATAAGTTTTAATGCATTTTCATCCAGTACACAGGCATTTGTGAGTATCAGCTACTGAGCTATCATTCACAGCAAAATACCAAAACACTGAGATAGCTGTGCAAATCCTTTTCTTAGTTCCTTGGCAAGCAACAGAAAGAACTGACAAGTAGCTACACAATTAATTCTGAACACTTACAGAGCAGAAACCTAGAAGGTACATTCCATACATAAAGAACAACAGAAACACAGGTTCATGAAGTGGCACATAATCTGCAGTTAGATTAGCTCAAGATTTATATGTATAATTACTTTCTTCTAGTAATCCAAATGAGGCCTTTTGAGAAATCTGAAAGCCATCAGCCCATACTTCTCATAAAGGTGACTGCTGTTCTATCACGTGCTGTCCTTATTTGACAAGCAAAGATATGTTACTGGCGAGCGCATGCTTCTCTAAAACCAGGAAAAAGCTTGCAAATATTGTTTTAGGAGAGCAGCGGGAACACAGGGGAGCTAGTAAGAATTCCACAGGATCAAACCCAAAATTTTCTCTGACACCTGTCAAACATCAGTAGAAATTTTCTTCCTAAACCACCAAGTATTCCACTGTCCTAGCTTACCGAAATAATCAAAGACAAAATATTGTGATACTGATCTAGGGTCTTCATCTCTTCAGGGCAAGAACTCCAGATTGCTGTGTGACATTCAGTCCTTGTTGTACCCTTGTATATAAGATTAATACTAAATGAATAATAAAATTTGCAAAAAGCTAAGAGTCAAGAACTGGGAATGCATTTATCTACTACGGACTGGATTGATCTTATTCTTTTTTAATGAGCAGCACTCATGCAGGGGTCAGATATTTACAGGTAAAAACTGATCTCTAATGCCCATTGCTTTTATAGACCTCACTGATGTCTCTGCTTGTTGAAAGTCCCTCTTTCTTCTGTTGTTCATCAAAAGGGAGCAGAAGCCAGAAAGTTTGAATTGATGGCACTGGTTCATCATGACAGATATCATCTGAGTTCACAATGATGTTTTTTGATGGTGCAGCTACAAGATTTTATTAGCAGAGCTCTTTTCACTAGAGGTCCTTTAGCTCTAGTACTTCATGAAGACAGCCGGCTGCAATCTCCAGCACTACGGTAAGGCAACTGGAACAGTGAGAGATTTGCCCAGTATTTATTATAAAGCCATTCTCATAAACTTCTTAGCATCAGAATTTGTAACAATGCCTTATGACATGACTATTTTATGGGACAAATGCACCTATGTGTGCCATATTTTATCCTACAAAAGGAGCAGAGTGATGTTTAGCTTTTGGAAAATAAACGCCCTTTTAGGGCACCAACACATTTAAGTCCACAAAATCACTTTCAGCCTTTTGAAAAGAAAAATAAGGCAGCACTGCAAAGCAGATTTGTGTAACAGTTTGCCTCTGGGCTTGCGGACAGTTTTGCTCATTGATTTGCAACCAATGGTTTGGAACCTCTGGTTACTGAATAGTTACTGAGAGAAACTGTGATTACATTTTAGGCAAGCCTTTTTATCTGCTTCCTTTTAATGTGTTAATTTACTCCACCGAAAAGCCAAAGGGCCAAATTCACCCCTCTGATAAGGCTTCTATTATAGGAGCATCACTGGATGTGCACTGAAGGCATTACTCATCTGTGGAGAGATCACCGAGTAATATTGTCAAAATAAACACTTTTGAGTTGCACGTCCTTGAAGAGAAGATAAAGGGATTGTGAAGAGAATGAGAAGGAACAGAACATCACAGATGAAGAAAATTAGATAAAGGGCCAGGAAGAAACTGTTTGATGTAAACAAAGTGACAAGTTAGATTAAGAGCTCTCATTAAAGCATGCAGTATTTGCCTATAAGCCATTCAGGCAGGGAATTTGTTTACAACGCTCTGCCAAAATCAACAGCAGATGCAAAAAATCATCAGTAGTGGGATTTTAAATAATACTAAATTTACTGTATCCAAACGCTCACTAGGACTATGCGAAGGAAACACGCAGCTCAGTACCATCATAATCTTTGACGCACTGAGTGAACAAGGCTATGCCCTGTTGCACATTAATGTGCAGCCCCTCCAGAAGCCACTACTAATAAGAGTATGTCACTAATTACTCCTAGGTCACTTTAGCATGCATATCTCTCTGCAAATATATACCGGTACTAAGATTTTGTTGCTAGTGTGGAGGAAAATCTAACTGCGAGGACTGTGTCATCTCAGGCATGATCGTATACTCCGGCAGAGCCTGCTGTGACTTCACCAAGTTAGCAAAACAAAGCTTGGAGATGTGCTGGAAACTTGTAATATTGCACTGTTAACTAGCAGTGACCTTCACGAGAAAGCGTCCGTCAGAAATACAGATGCAAGTCTAAATTAAAAGCAATTTCTTCTGGAGCAGATGGCAATGGTCAAGTGAATCAAAAGAACACAGTACCTTGCTCAACAACAGTGAGGAATTAGGGGCTTGGCAAAAGCCACTCAGTGTAAATCCTACTGCGACTGATCCAGGTATAATGAGAGCTCCTCGTTGCTGTTAGCCCCGGGTTAACGTCCCCCTCTAGCGACCTCAGTTATGGTAGGGAATTTTTTTCTCAGCAGCACGTTGGCTGATGTCCCTGCATGATTCTGTTAAGATTATGGGAATTTGAGTCACCACTTTCCTCCTGGCATGCTTACAGTTTAAAAAAAACACCTGGCCTGGACAGAACATGCAGCGAGGGTGAAGTTACACAATGTGCTGGCAGCAACACTCTCCCAAGAAGCTGATCTCTCTGCCTTTTCCCAGCCCCTCATTCTCACCCTTGTGCAGGAGTTCATTGCACATGAGCTTCCTTTTCATACCAATTCCCTGTGGGGCCGTGATGCAGGTCAGACCATTGTTATGATCCAGGTTAAAAATAACCCCTCCTAAACCAACTCGACTACTAAAGCCAACGGGCTGTGTATCTGCACCAGAAGACACTTAGTTCCTTTAACACAGCTTTGTGCGCAGAGAGAGCCAGAAAACTATGTCAGGTGCCACTCTCTCAGGCTGTAAAGATGACCTATGACTGGTGATGCACAAAATTAGAGCCACACAGATTCAATCATTCCCGTGCTGCAGTGTTCTTGAAACCCAGATCAGACGTAGGTATCAGAGCTGGGAATTCCTATCTGTTTTTGCAGTAGTCCGAACAAAAATTCTGGTTATCACTGGAGCTAGTTTTTAAAGACTGACAGGAGGTACCGAAGGCTTAAGGGCTCTGTTAAAATCCAAAGTGTGATCACAGATAGGAATGTGAGGTGGTAGGAAACCACCAAGTAGAGGGGAAAAGAAAGCACCCATGCACAAAGCGTTTGGTATCAGACTGCAGCTCATAACTCATCATTTTGATCATTCTTTGAAGGAACTGACTGCTCATTTCTTTCAAATAAAAGACGCCTTTCCGTTTTATACCATTGTGCAGAAATGCTTCTTGCAAAAGATGAGAAAAAAATTACAGAGCCTCCTGTTATTTAAGGATCACATTTGACAGACTGAGTCTATCAACAAAACACTGTTCAAAGTCAGCAGACTTTTTTATATAGATTTCAAAAGGATTAGAAAAAATGCTGGCAATTACTTATTTCCATCTCTTATCTGAAATTTCCTTGCCTGTATACTGGGAAGGAGACCTGAAGGCAAATGTGAAAAAGAGAGTATATTTCTTTTATTAGTTGAAATTAAGCAGTCCAGATGGCACAACCTCTCCTTGTGGCCTGTCCCCTGTAGTCAAAAAGGGACTGACAGCTACGAGACAAGCAGATTTGATCGCACTTTCTTATTACGTAAACTTTGGTTGTGCAACATGAGTCTACAAAGATAAAAAGGAGCATCTGAATATACACAGTATAAAATACAACTACTTTTTCACTTTACACACCTTTCAATACCTTTCTGGTGAACTACATACTAAATTCTGTTATGTTGTGTGCCTTTGGCAACAACATTGTATGGAACAATGTCGGAAAGATTCATTGTTTTAAAATCTGTTTTATGCTGTGCTTTCAGTTGCAGCTCTTGGATTTAGGGAAGGGAAGGGAAGGGAAGGGAAGGGAAGGGAAGGGAAGGGAAGGGAAGGGAAGGGAAGGGAGACA
>CM021701.1:60629082-60692090 GCA_011074415.1 Stictonetta naevosa | reverse complement strand
GAAGAGAAGAGAAGAGAAGAGAAGAGAAGAGAAGAGAAGAGAAGAGAAGAGAAGAGAAGAGAAGAGAAGAGAAGAGAAGCTCATTCTTTCCTTGTGTTTTGAAACGGTACTTGTTTATATATTCCATACAAATCAGAAAAAAATGGAACAAAAACTTCACACTATTTTTATGCTATTCAGTGTCCTGCCAATGTCTCATTTGTATGCAGCATACACTAGATTTGCCTAGAAGGATTTAGCTCAGTAGCTGGCACATTTACATTACAGAACAACATACACAGTTTCAGTCGATTTCATTGTTCTTACAATGGGAAATAAATATGAAAAGTGATTGTTGCTGAAAGTTCAAAAATGCAGTCAACAAATTGTGAAATTGCAAAAGGTCAGACAAATTTAATAAAATATTTCCATTTACCTTCCTCAGCTTTACACAGCCTGCTTAAAATAATAAGATTATCTGCTGAAAGCCTTCACCCAACTGTTTATATCACTTCATACAAAATATGTTTGAATTACCACAGCAATACAAGGCTATAAATTCCCAACACGCAACATGCCAAATTCAGCATAAGTTACGCTTTCTTGGCACCTAGAGGTTTCCCTTTTCCTTTTCTGTACTCCCAATACATTTTCATTTGAAAAAATTAAAAAGCGTATAGATGTTAAAACATAATGACAGCTTAGAATTCAAGTGACTTGTGCAACATTATTTTGTGCTTTCTACTTCTTCATTTCCTCCTACTGTGATTAAAATTCATCATGCCCTTCTACATATACAATAGTAACGCATCAAATTCAGTCCAGTATAGGTTTTCAACCCTTAGACTTGGCTTTAAACTACACGAGATCCTTGCAAATTCAAAAAGGTGCTTTTTTTTTGTGATCTTTCTTTCATGTTGGACGATGTCAAGTTCTGATTATTCAGTGTAGGAATGCAACCTTGAGGTATGATTGCAGCCTCAGAATAAATCTTAAACGTAAAAAGAAATTTTTCAAGAGCGCACTTTCTCGATTTAAAAAAGACACACCGTTATAATGGTGCTACTAGAGCCACGGTACAGTACATCATGGCACATCTCCATAACATAATCAAGAACATGAGATAGAACCTCTATTTACACAAACTTGATGCCACTTCCAGAAAAATATGACAGAAAAAAAGGAGAACATTTCCTGAATGTCCTGAATTTTTAGAAGGTTCCTTTTACTTTCTCTCCAGCAATCCAGTGGTCCTCCGCAAATGCATTTTCCCTGACCTGTTTAGTACGGACCATGGGTGACACCAGCAGGAATTAGGAATCATATGGCAAACGGCTTCCTCTGAGAGGATGCTCTCCCATACCCCCTTACTCACAAGCCAGCTTGCTGTCAAAACTTGAAAGGGCAATAGCAAAGGCTTGTAGCGCGCACATTGGGTAGTTGTAGTCCATGGTGAACACATCCTCAGCCACACGGCCAAACTGCATCACTATATAGTCAGCTGCAAGAAAGGTCATAAAAAATGACAAAACATTATTTTTGTTTGCAGCCCTCATTAAATAAGCGTGCATGCAACATCCTCCTCTGACCCAGCTGAACAAAATACAAATGAAACATGCTCACACGTCAAACTTCACAACACTTACTCATGTGAGTGGGTGTACTGATATCAGAGATGGAGAAGCAAGTTGAGTGAGGAATATTTAAGTGGTTAAGGACTGCAAGGCTTGTTACTGACTTTTAGAGAAATTACATAGATTAAAAAATGTGTTTGTTTTTTTTTTTTTCCAAACAGAGGTAAAATTATTTCTCCATAAAATGCTCAAGCTTCTTACAGAGACCTAGTACTGAGTTTCATGTGCCACAAGAATCAATTAATTCTATTCCTACTTAACTGAAGGCAAGTGGACAATTAAGCATAAGGTAGAAAGAGAATGTATGATTGTGATTTAGATGTTGTCATGTGTCCATGTTGTATCACATTCAAAAATTTTTCCCTCAACATTTTTTTCCTTTTTGTACTCTCGGGCAGCAAGGGGAAATCTCAGCCTCATTCACAGTCTGAAATAGCATGTTTCATTGAGGATGCAGATCTAATTGTTTTCCCTTAGAAAACGCATCAGATGCATACACCGATGTTTCGAACAGCGTTGCTTCTGGAGACTGGCACAGCCACTTTTACCACAGTTTCCTGTACTCCCTGGCTGTCTAAGCATGACACTGTCCTAGTCCAGTGTGGTCCAGCACCCAGTGACTATTTATGCATTCCTGAAGCGAGTGCAAAGTGGGGCAGTATCACTCTGCTCAAGCACTTGTCTTTTGCCCTGCTCCAACAATTCTAAGCCTGAGAAGAAAAAGAGGGCCCCACATGGCTGATGGAATGCAGCATGCAGGTATGGAGCTAGAGGTGGTGTGAAAGGTAGTCCCGACATTTTCTAGTCCTGACATTTTCAGGGTGTTTGCTAGGGCTAATGTTACAAAGAGTAGTAACGGCAAAGTGGATGCAGAATGAGACCAGTCAGACCACCACCAGTTGGACATTGTGTGGAGAACAGAGCAAACAAAAAAAACAAGGAAGGGCAGTGTGATACAAGTGTGATTGAGTGAAGTGATGCTGCCCCGTGGTCCTGCTGAAGGGGGTACATGAGGCACAGATGCAGTGAGTTGGACCCACGTAACTAAACTAAACTCATTCAGGTAACAACAGTAAGGGCAGGCTGGGCACGTAGTACTGTTTCTACACATTAAAAATAGAGAGCCATACTCACGATCATTATCATGAATAATTTGGAAGTTCTTCACTGAGGCCTGTGTGACTCGACCATGGAAATTTAAAACATAGGACTGAGTGTCGTCATTCCAGACTGGAGTTTTGTTATGCAGCTCAATGACACTCTCTGTATTTTTGTTCTGCCATCTTGCAAGCAGTGTCTCATGTTCCTGCACACACCACAGACACCACTTCAGTTTAACAATCACAAAAGATGAAAAAATATATTCACACACACACAAATGTTCATAAATCCAAGCCCAAACACTTAACTGTCACTGCCAACTCTCAGCACAGCATCATCAAATGAAATAGAGAATTCTGAGTATCTTAATAAGGCTATACATTCGAGTCCTTTTTGCAGCTTGGAAAAGGTTAGCTGCATCTTTTGTTATCAAAATACATTATTATTTGTAGTGCTGTTGTGAGTCACAGAACTAGTCACACATCCCATTGTTCTTAAACCACTCTAACACGTTTTTTAAATCTCTGAATCTCCAGAAATGCAAAAAAACTAACTCTCTATCTGAAGAAAAAAAAAAAAAAAAAGCAATTTTTATTGTTGACTGATGGACTTACATTTCGTGGTCTGATGGAAACTCGTTCATGGTCCATATTCATCCCTGGTATGATCACGCTCATTTTACGAGGTCCTTTAAACCCCAAGACATTTGTTTCCTAAATGTAATTAGAAAAGAGCTCATCATGTTCTATATTTTTAAAGTTAAATTCTTCAACAGAGAGATGCAGCAATAGCCCAGGGAACTTATGTTAGTCAACTCATAAAACATCTTGAACTCCTACCTTCACTGGCACTGCCAAACTCTAGCTTTGTCTGAGAAGCTCTGACAACAGGAAAAATAGAAATAGAGAGGTTTCCAAAAACACTCCTAGCACTGGCTGCCAGCAACCTGAATACAATTTAAGAAATAAAAAAATAATTCCTTTGTTAAAAAAAGAACTAACCAAATTGCTTGGATACTGCTAGATCTGAAAATATAGTAGTTGTATTTTAAAAATCATAAAACGCAGTCACACATTTTGATGAGAGACTAAATTAAATATATGGGACCAACTCCATTTATTCCAGAGCCAGCACAAGAGCAAACAAGAAGAAGCTGCCAGTAAGAGCATCTGTTACCAGTGCTGTGGTTTTCAGTCTTCAGATATATTACGCTTACAGATGAGCATGGTAAAAAAACAAACACATTAACATGAACACAAATTTTTGAGCTATGGAGGCAGAGAAAGTAAAGAAATAACATGGGCACCAACAACAAATCCATGGAAAGCACAAGTTCTTCCATTAAGCATGATTTGATGCATTTCTGACCAGTTTTTCACAAAAGCATCCAAGTATTGCACTATCCCCTCAAAACATAACCACACGAAAAAGTGACACCACTAAAGGTCCAACACCACCCCTTGTTTTATAGTATTTTTGTGGTAATTTTTTTTTTTTTTTGGTCACATACATTTTTCCCCCTTCACAAGTGAAAGGGGCTGTGCAAAATTTATTTGTACAGAATATTTTTCATCCATCGGACCTTTGAAATAACTTTGGCTGTGTCAGCAAACCATCTGGAGATTTTACACAACTCATGGATGATTTTAATGCATGCTAGGAAAATTCCACTGAGACATTTTAATAAATACTCTTGAAGCAATCTAGGTATATTTATATACGGCCATGGCTATACACTTTAATGGGAAAGATTCAACCTCTTTTCCAAGTCACTTGTATCAAGGCCCCTGGCAAAGTAAACCAATGTTTTCAGTTCCATTGGAAGCATATACTTGGTTTTGTATCGTGACAAGACTCAGACTAAAATGACTGCCAGCAGATTTTATAAGCAGGAGAGACTCAGCAGAGCAGAAGTCAATTTCTAAGAAAAGATTCATACTTGTGCTTATTTTCCACTAACTACTGACAATTTTGGTCTTCTCTGCAATGCCTTACAAGCTTTGCTTCTCATCAAGCTGCTGTTACGCTATATGCAATTCATTTAGATGCTGGCTGGTTGAAGACATTGTTCAAGGTAAAATTAAATAATAGCGCTGAATCACTTCCCTCCCAGCAAGCAGTATTATCACTCTGAAACAACAGTACTGTATTCTTTGGATTTACTCAAACACAAAATCAGTATTTCTGCCAAATGATAAAGGAATGGTTTCTGTTTGCACATTGTATCAATCACCAATTACACCAAACGTTTATTGGCAAATGTGACCCTTTTGCTAAGCTCAAGGTACAGAATTAAAACTCTACAAGCATTGAATATATGAGGAAAAAAGTAGGGATAAAAGAGGAGCTTAAATTAAGAGCAACCCAATCTACGTTGCAACAACCAAAATTAATTCCCCTTGTCTCCCGGGTTCTCCACTTTGCATGTGCAAATTCAAGACTACAAACAGCATTATTAGGGAACACAGGCCAAATTATGATTTCACACCATTTTAATGTCACTGGCAGTCTTGAGTTACACAGGAGCTCCACACAATTGCTGTTAGCTGGCAGAGCTCTACAGACTTAAATCAGCTACGGACTTGGCCCAGTGTTGCTGAGAAGCTGCACTCTCTGCCTCTGTGCCCAACCAGCAAAGCTGCTCCTGCAAGCATGCGTCACAACAAACTGGACTGAAAGAGTGCAGCCCCTCTCCCCAGTGTTGCTTTTAAAATATTATACACTCTCATAAAACTATGGCAGCTATTCCCCGCATTGGGAATAGCTGCCATGATAACAGCTGTCTGCTGTATATGCCAGCAGCTCCCAGGAGACTCGCAATTTCGTTACCCCGTATTTGTCTTTACTTCAGCAGCTTTCCTCTCTGGACTTTTTGCACAGGCATGCCTTGTCCTTAATATATTCTGTAGAAACATGTATTTCCAGAGAAAGCCCCAAACCACAAAACCCCGCTACATGAGAGCATAATGCAAGTGACTGAGGCATGATCACGAATGTGTAGTTTTATTCTTGCTTTATTGAAACCTGAGCCACGCCTCACAATAGCAGCTGAGCTCCCTGCCTGTAGCATCTGATGCCAACTGAATTGTACGATACTATGGATATAAAGGAACCTGGAGCGGAAAATCCTGGTGCAAAAAGTACAGTTGGGTCTCCTTGTTTCTTGATAAATTCTGCCAAGCGATTCTGAAATCAGCCATTAGGTGCTGCTGCAGATTTATTAGTGTGCTATCCTGCCACCATCGAGAAGAGTAAAAATGGGTGAGAGCACCTGATGAAACTCAGTCTTTGCACTAACGTTATTCATGTTGCTTGAAACATGTCTTAAGGTGAGCTCCACAATGAGAGCTCTCAACACGTTTATCCCACAATTAACAACAGATATTGCCACCTTCTGCCTGCATAAACCAGACCTGCCAAAGATTCAGCAGGTCAGGCTCAGTAAATTGGTGGAAGCGGGTACAGCTTGCTCTCCAGATGGGTACTTGATTAGATGAGCTGAGAGACAGTGAGCTGCATAGTGGCACTTTCAAGATACTGCTTATTATAGTTTTTGCTGCAGGGAAAATCTCAAGGCAAGAATTAAAAGGGTTACCTTAGGACAAGGGTGTTTCAGGAGTGCTCTTTACGGCATTCTTTGCTGTGGTTCTGCTGCTTTCAGGAACAATAATCTCACTTTAGCAAACCTAGATATTAATGAAACTTAATATAGGATTTCCTTTTGTCCTCTGGCCATAGCACACCGGCAAGCCTGCTGCCTTTCGCCATGAGTATTTAGACATCAGTGGAATGAGTCATTCTCTTATACAAATGTACAAGTTTTAAACTGCTTATCTGAAAACAGGCATATAAAACCAGCCTTAGTCTTATCCACATTCTCCAAACAGGGACTGTGGTTCCGTTCCTTCCAACGGATGCACTGCATTTCTCATTACCTCTGCTGACTGCAACTGAGTTTGTTACTTGGTATTGTTAATTGTTCAAATATCAGTGTTGCTCCCGTACACAAACGGTACTGGAATTTTTCAATATATAACTTTTTAAAACTGTTTTTGTTTTCTCCTTCTATTTCCAGTTTGCACCAAATGAATAGTTGCCTGGCTCTAGAGAATGCCCTCCTGTGTAAACTAGTATAATTACCTTTATTAAACATGGAAGTTCTTCTAGGTTCCTACTGAAACTTCAGTTGAACTATAAACTGACATCAAATCCTGGACTCTGTTGTTAAATCCTGCTATCTGGATTTTCTGGAATTCTCAGAGTTTCAAATCCAACCTGTACAGAGGGACCATGCTGTGCACTTGTGTCTGCAGAGACCACGTGCCCAAATAAGCGTATATGAAGAAATGCACTCTTTATACCATATTCACACAAAAACTACAAACTAAACAGCAGAAAAAGTTAACACTTTAAAAGTTAATACTGTCACCCCTCGGTGCTCTCAGCACTTCACATGGAAAGGATGGTTCTCTGCTTTCCTTTTCCTTTCCTGCTTAAAGCTTCCAGGTGCACTGCTCCTTGCATCCTGAAGCTGACCTTTCCAGGGACACATTCTGTGCATATGCTGGTGAAATGCTGTGAAAACTAGACTTCGAACTGAAAGAGCGCCGGGCATTCTTGATTAGAGTTAGATAAGAACTTTTCAGAAAGTGATTCTTGAATATTTTGTCAGTTGTTGATTTAGGAAAACAGAAAATTTTCTATAGAACTGCATATACAAATGAGAAGAGTTACTTGGACCCAGAGATTTCTGGACAGAACACTCTTGCTAAAGCAGTTAGTCATCCATCACCATTCCACAACACCAACTGTGCTCCAAGTCCTGGTTGTCTGCATTGCCCCTGACAAAAGCTGTTTACTCTCCAATAACAGGCAGTTTCATCTCATTCAAATGCATTTTAGAATTCTGTTTTGTTTTGCTTTCCTGGTGAAAAGGATTTTTAGAGCTTTTATGCCAGTCTCTTAGCCACTGCTGCAGACCCAACTGTCCAGCTATGTGTTTTGCATCAGAGAGGCCTCCCCAAAAAATGTTACAGAATCACAGAATCACAGAATTTCTAGGTTGGAAGAGACCTCAAGATCATCGAGTCCAACCTCTGACCTAACACTAACAGTCCCCACTAAACCATATCCCTAAGCTCTACATCTAGACGTCTTCTGAAGACCTCCAGGGATGGTGACTCCACCACTTCCCTGGGCAGCCCGTTCCAGTGTCTAACAACCCTTTCGGTAAAGAAGTTCTTCCTAAGATCCAACCTAAAACTCCCTTGGCACAACTTAAGCCCATTCCCCCTTGTCCTGTCACCAGGCACGTGGGAGAACAGACCAACCCCCACCTCTCTACAGCCTCCTTTGAGGTACCTGTAGAGAGCGATAAGGTCGCCCCTGAGCCTCCTCTTCTCCAGGCTGAACAATCCCAGCTCCCTCAGCCGCTCCTCGTAGGACTTGTTCTCCAGACCCCTCACCAGCTTCGTCGCCCTTCTCTGGACTCGCTCAAGCACCTCCATGTCCTTCTTGTAGCGAGGGGCCCAAAACTGAACACAGCACTCGAGGTGCGGCCTCACCAGAGCCGAGTACAGGGGGACGATCACCTCCCTAGCCCTGCTGGTCACACTGTTTCTTATGCAAGCCAGGATGCTGTTGGCCTTCTTGGCCACCTGAGCACACTGCTGGCTTATATTCAGCCGACTACCAACCATCACTCCCAGGTCCTTCTCTGCCTGGCAGCTCTCCAACCACTCATCTCCCAGCCTGTAGCTCTGCTTGGGGTTTTTGTGCCCCAGGTGCAGGACCCGGCACTTGGCCTTGTTGAACTTCATGCAGTTGACCTCAGCCCATCAGTGCAGCCTATCCAGATCCTCCTGCAGAGCCTTCCTACCCTCGAGCAGATCGACACATGCACCTAACTTGGTGTCATCTGCAAACTTACTGAGGGTGCATTCAATGCCCTCCTCCAGATCATCGATAAAGATATTAAAGAGGACCGGCCCCAGCACCGAGCCCTGGGGAACGCCACTAGTGACCGGCCTCCAACTGGATTTGACTCCATTCACCACGACTCTTTGGGCCCGGCTATCCAGCCAGTTTCTAACCCAACGAAGTGGGTCATTACAAACGATTATGACTTAGTTCAGCAGCTCCAGGTGCACAACTTCTCCCAGTTCAGGAGGCTCCCCCAGATGGTGCCTGCGGTCTGTGAAGCATCCTACTGCTTTGAGGGGTTATGTAAAAGCTCCAGCGTCTTCTGATCAGAAGTGAGAGCTGGGGAACCTGGCTCTATGCACAACATTTTTCAGCTCTACTTTCCACTGAATTTCCCGGTTTCTTCAATGAAGATCAGGTATTTCATTATGTCAAAGCATAAATGTTGACTTACATAATCTTAGGTGAGAAGGAAATTCAGTGTGTTATTTCAGAAACTGAACTGCCCTTTCTTGCATATTTTGCCTGTGAGCAGTACTTACATAACAAATAGCAGCTAGCTCCTGACGCAGGATACTCGCCTCCAGGCTTGATGTTGTTTTCATTGGATTTACTCCATTGTCATAAACTGTAAACTTAGTTCCCATAAGATTTGATCTATCAAAAAAATGGAAAATCCAATCACCATTTGTCAATTACACTGCCTCAGACATCTATCCTTTACTGCATTGTAGCCCCAAAGGAAAGACAAATAATATAAAGTACAAATAGTTGTTAACTCTAATCCCAACTGAATGGCAACTCCTGAATTAAAGGCCATAACAAAAATGTAAAGGTAGAGCAGAGCACAACAAAAGTTCCTATCATTACACTGAAGATTTCTCATCACGTCTCGTAAACTACTAAATTCAAGAAGGCAATGAGGTGGGCTTAGGGTTATTTGTCTGATTTTTTTTTTCTTTTCAGTATGCTTACTCTCTACAAAACCATCTGCCTTTTTACCTAACTACTAACTCCACTGGACTACAGACAGTGATTTTCATGAGGTTATAAATAAGATCAGTCTTTACTATTTAAATGGAAATCATACCAAGAAGTGCAAAATACAGTTTAGAAAACATTAACACTGCATTATCCTCCTTCTGTGTTTGCATTGCAGCAGTACATTAAGTTCTGAGATCCACGCAGGTAAACAGCAATTAGGGGTACAGTCCCTTTCCTCCGGCACAGACAATCTAAATGTACATTGAGAGGCACCATGTAGGTATCAACAACAGACTGATGTATGATGGGGTGACAGACAGAAAAGAAGCATGTGGTTCTGAGCAAATTCCACTACATGTAAATAATGCTAATTAAGATCTTAAGAAATGAGCAAAACTCAAGAGATTTCCAAATTATCTAAGAGACAGAACTCCCAAAATATCAACAGCAGCTAGTTATAATATGCTCGTGTACTTCTTAAAATTCCATTAAGATAACTTGTCTGCATCTTTGGATGCCCATACACCCTTGAGAATCTGGCCTCTGAGCATTTAAGAGCCCCAGTCTGCTGGCTGGTATTAAAATGTGACTTCATAATTACTTGAGAAATTCCGAACATATGACTTGAGAACTGGTAAACTGTAAAACCATTATCACATGATGTAGTCAAAACTCCAACTATGCAGTCACAATGATTAAAGACTTCTTAATTTCAAATGAACTTTATACTCTCTCTCTATGTATATCAATTCTTAGATGTATCAGTGTTTACCTCAGTTTTCCAATAAAACTCTCTCCACCGCGAGACAGGTCAGTTGGGTCTATGGAGATGAGGTAATTAGAGGTTTTACTCTTCTTTCGCTTTCTTCCAGCTAACAGAAAAACCTAAAGAGTGCAAAAGAAAATCATATTCTAGAATGCCAAAGGGGTTAGCGCAAACTACATCTTGCTTTGATATAAGGAAACCATAGGCAATTTTTCGGTCTTCCAGCACCACTGGCAAACAGAAGATCTCCTAGGACTTCACAAAAACAGACAAAAAATCAGGAAGAGAAAGTAACTTCTCAACCACTCCATCCATTTTTTATGGTTTAAATAATTAAATCCAACCTATTTTGTTAAATGTTTAATTCTAGGTTGCACTATCTCTTCCACTGGTATTGAAATAGATGCTTTTCAGGCCACAGAATGCAGAAAGCCCCGACTGCCGCCACATTAAGGTGCCATGCATGAATTATTTAATGCCAAAGATTAGACATCTGAAGAAAGGCAGCAGAACAAACTGATACTGTTGTTTTGCTTTTGAAAGACAGTAGGGCAGAACTCAATGAAAAGGCATATAAAATACAAGATTATATTTTCCTTGTAAGACTTCTTCAGACTTTTTTTTTAAATATATATATTCAGATGCAACTGATATGCCATTCAAGGTATTTTATGACCTTTTTACCATGCTCCCTTTCCAAGTGGAGGTAATACGTAGGGTACATCCCTCGATCCATTCCTTTCTTGTCTCTTGTGATTCTGCATTTGACGGTGACACCCTGTGGAGCAGGTCTTACAGCAAATTCCTCCAGGTCATCGACATCTATGAGAGGCTCATTTGTGGAAGGACTAGGGGCTGAAGCTGCTTCCTGAAACAGTAAGCAAAACTCAAGTTTCCTCAGCTTTGAGTTACAAGGTTGTAAGTACACAGCAGTGACATTTGATGACAGCCACACTTAAAAACAAACAAACAAAAAGGGACATACTGTCTGTTCTGTTCTGATAGCTCAGTGGCTTCAAGGCAACTTAACAAGCTAAGTACCTCTCCCTATCCAATTGGTTGAGTTCTTGGCTACCAAAGGCCCCTAGAGAAGTTCTCTATCCTACTGATGCTGAGCAAACAGACACATTTGGCAAAGAACAGGGCAGCTGCACGATCAGATTGCTGTAATGTTACAAAGCAGACTTTGGCTCACACTTTCCCATCTCAATGTGTTTCTCTTTTGAGAAGGTTCATATCCAAGAGCAGTGATGGTCTTTGATTAAAGGAAGAAATGGGATGGTGAGAGATGGATTAAGCTAGAGAGAACTCCAAAAGGGATGAGAAGTTGGTGCAGTACATAAAAGAGTGAGCCACCATCAACTGGTTTAGCAAGAGCTGGTGATGTAGAATATTTGGACACTTTGAAGCCTTATTTTATCTTCAGATAGTAGCAGCAAGAGCAAGGTGGGAAAATGCTGAGCAAAAGGCAATAGATCCTTCTGAGCACCCACAATAGGCAGAAACGTAAATATTTACTATTTACCTTTCTCTTCATTTAAGTTCAGACAATATTTGCTATTCATTACTCCGAGTCGTTATTTTCATTGCTTCTGCGAACTGAGAACTATCACAGTAAATCACCTCAGAGATGCTTTAGTGTATACTGAGAACAAAACAGGAAAGCCAGGCCTGTCCTGACTGTTCTCTGAACTGATGCAGTACACAGAAACCAACATGCTCCTTCTTTGGTACTGACTCCCTACCTTATTGGATTTCTTGCTTGTGGCAGAACCAGGCCGGGTGTTACTGTTTAGCTGTGAAGAGCTGGAGCTGTCTTCATCTTCCTCATCCTCTTCCTCATCAAAATTCATGCTGCTTGAAATGCCTGAGGAGGAAGCAGTGCCCTATGAAATAGTGATACACTGAAGCTGCCCATACTTGATGTACAATACCATTTATACTGTTGCACCTTTAGGCTTACAGGTGAGAGAGGGTGTGTGCATAGGGGGGTCGCTATATGAGGCACTGTACCGATAAATACATGGCTGAGACAGCACCTGCATGAGAAGCTGACACATTTCAGCAAATGAGAAAGGAAATAGCATGATTTCCATTCCACAGAGAGCACTGAGGTACCCATTGATACAAGAACAACATACAGAACAATTAAATTCAAATCTTCTAAATCCCATTAAGTACTTCAAACACAAGGAAAATCTTAAACCTGAAATTGAAGCTGAGTGAACAACCTATGACAGCCATTTGGAAACCTTACCAATTAAAATACAAGCCCTTCTATAGCACACTTTTAACTGTTCCTACGAGATCGGATAAAGCACAGATCTTAACAGTGAGAGGAAAACATTCACATCAAGGAAGCGTTCTTATGCATATTTATTTCATGTAAAAAGCAGTATCAGCGCAGGCCATAGGAACTGCCTTAGAGCACTTAAAAATTTGACTTTAAAAGAATTCAAAACCTCAGACATTTCAAAGGGGAACAAAACTTTGAACGTCAAACAGGATTTGGCAGCAGAAAGCGTCGATGGTGGGATATTCGCCAGGCCTAGTTTTTCAAGGAGTATCATGCAGATGAAGCCACCCTGTACTCAGGTTTCACATATCAGTGGCAACCTACGCAGCATTTTTTTCTCCCCCCAAAAAATAGAAAAAACTTGGTCCTGAATTTCCACTTGTGGTAAGTCTGATGCAGAAGGATAAACGAAATGCAAAGATTTCCAGAGCTAAAAAGCATGGGCATAATTAACTTTTTCCTTCTGTACTTACCAGGAACATGATCCAGGGCGACAAGACTGGATTGAGAGGTGGAAGAGGACCAGGATGTATTTGCATGGGGATCTGGGAAAGGAAAAAATCCATGGGCTTGATTCTGCAAACCCTTAAGTGTGTGAACAAGCTTGACTCCTCACAGGACTGAAGGCTTACTCAATGGGGCCAAATAACTGCTGCCACAATTTTAAATTAGGGACATCATGTCTTTCTGCATAATCAAATTCACCTTCCACCTGCTTATACCTGCTGTCACTTTGTTGTGTTTTGAATAAAGTCATAAAGGCCCCATTCAGAGCTCAAGCTTACCATCCATGCTAAAACACTTATGTGAATGGCGTGCCCTTCACAGGAAGTTTGTGGCCTATTTTGGAATTCTAATATGCACAAAATAAGCTGATAGACACACCTGAATACACAGATTTTACACAAATATTTATTCAGTAACATTGAAAAAAGTATTCAAACTCATAGTTGGATGGCCTAAACTCTACCTAAACCCTGTGCATCCTAATTTTATTTCTCAGGCTATCTAAATGGTTCTTCTGTGACTTCACGAGGATTCATCAGACATTCCTGCAACTTAGTCTCTGGAATATGAGCTTGGCCTGCAACAAGCAGAGACTGAACCAAACTAATGTAAAAAATATAAATATTGGAGACTATCAATAATGGTTTCCTTTGGTTCACATTTTGGAATTGTGTGAAGAAAATAGACATCAAACAGCACTTTTTTTTTTTTTTCTTTTAATGTTATTGCTGCATCCAATAACTTGAATACATATCCCTTTAAAACAGCTTTTGACACAAGATGCATACTGGATAATAAAAGAACACCAAAGCAGTAAGAGCGAATAGAAGTGAGATAGAAGCACATGCAATTTTTGTTTTTCATTCAGCTGCACTGCAAATGGTCAAATTATCTACTTCTTCAGTTCCCCCAGTCTGCATGTACACCATCCAGCATGACAGCAAAAAGTTTCAATAGGATCTGGTTATGCCAGATAAGGCTGAGTTCACAGGTCAATAGGTATTTTTAAAGCCTGCAGAACTCACTCATTATTAATCACACACTCATTAATTGCAAACATTAGTTCTTAATAATGACAGCCGATGTTCTAGTCAAATATGCATGGTTAACAAAGGCAATCCATTTCTTCAGCTGGCGTCTGTGCAGAATAGCCATACTTGCATATGCCATCATGCACAGACAAACAGTTTATTTCTACGTTCATGCTATGAATTTCACCACCAGTATTTTGGTGGTGAAAATTCTGTGCCTGTCTTAGAAAGTCTGCACTCAGGACCTGTGGGGGAGAATGCTTCAAAGAGCTCCTGTGTTGTTCTTGAGCCCAGAAATCAAATCTATTCCTTCCCTAAATTTCAAAACAGCTGTAATTTCAGGTGGCAAAGAACTAAGACCAAATTGCTCATTCCAAGTCTTTACAGAGGCACGGAGGAAACTGATAAACATGAAGACTGAATGTTAATTATTCAGTGTTAAAACTTACAGAAGTCTGGCTCTGTCCTAGTGACTCATTTGCCAGCAACGACTTCTACATATTAAGACTCCTGAAATCAAAAGGATGAATATTTCCTGCAGGAAGAAAATGATTCTAGCTATGCCAACTTCCAACAGATGGAGAAATCAAATAAAACATTTGGCATTTTCTTGCAAGCAGCATATTCTCTTCACGTTCAAGTAGCCTATGGCCTCTTTGTCTTGTAACTGAACTTGCCGGGTGAACCTCAGTGAGGAGAAATACATGTACTGAGAGAGGCTTCTTTCCCAAAGTTAGAGTCAAAGAGCAGAATGGGCACAGACCAGAGCTGAACAAATCTAATGGGACTTAACCTGCCCTTTCCCATCAGGACACTTAGCAGTCACCTCTGTGGTTTTCTCCTTTTGCTCCTATTCTATGCAAGAGGAGGACCCATGGGAGACAGCAATTCTAAATGCTTTTTCAAACCAATGGGGACATGCCAATAAAGACATGCCAGAAGCATGAAGCAAGAGTGAGAAACTAATGAAAAGCCCTAGTTCTATGCAAAGGTTCCCATGACTTCTGGGATACTCAAAACAGTCTATCAAGCCTCCTACACCGGTATCAAGTGGCAAACCATATATGCAAAGTAAAAATATTTTATAGAGATACTACTACCTGCAGTCTTGTCTTAATATCTTTGTGTCCCATGGATGATAGCTCTGTTCTCAAAAATCGGTAAACCCCAACATCTCCACTTTTTAAAAAAAGCCCCTCCACAGGTTTGAAGCAGACCAGTCTATCTGCCTTAGCAGTGTTCTGTTCTGATCAGGAGTATACTCAGAGACAGGTTAAAAAAGGTCATACTATACATTGGTTTTATTGGAGAAAAAAAAAAAAAAAAAAGGAGAGAATAAAAATATATGTTAACCTGGAAAAAAACATCAAAAATAGAAATGTACCCCAGAGTAAAAACCTGAGTGCTCTGACCTAATTTGAGAAGTCTGTTGATAATTTTTTTTTAAAGTCAACCAGCTTTAGCAAGTAGTGTGCCTGACTATTAAAAATTCTGAGCCATGGTCTAAGGCAACACAATCACCACACAGATCAGAACTAGTTAGTCATGCCAACATCCCTCTGACTCAAATGCCCAGGAAGTGCCCCACTTGGACAAAACCTGCCCATTTCAGTTGAAGTTGCTCACATCTGCAGAGTAATGCCCCAGAAAAAATGAATCGTAGTGAGAACTGCTCTGCAGACAAGAAGCGTGCATTTAGGTATGAATAGTCTATTTTAGATGAGTCAAGTTTGCACTTATATTTTGCTCTTTATACACAAGGAGTTTATTCTTAAAGCATCAGAGTACTCTTGGCTCAGGCCATCTTAGCTTCAATTGCTATACACTGAAGAAGAACAACCCCTAAGTAAATGCCTTCAGTAAAAGCTTTGTGAAGATTTTAGGATTTTTTCCTTCCTACAGTTACTGTCTAACAAGACATAATAACACTGCAGGAAGGAAGGCATAGATGCATGAATGCATACATCCACAATCTATCTCCCAGATCATGCATGCCTTCAAAAAAAAAATAAAAAATAAATAAAATCCAGAGCATTTCAGAACTACGCGTCAGAAATGCTGCAGAATGCAGTTTTGTAATTCTCACCTCTGCAAGCATGAACACTCATTGTGAAACTATGAACAGAGATTAGCTGACAGCAAAATTAAAATTAATATTCTAGTTTAAATATTGTTATTCCATACTCTTCTTCAGCCCTCAAGTATGTGATTTTGAGAGTCATATAACACCAAAATGTAACAGATGGATATGAGCATTAGCATCTGCTTGGTGCTTCAAAAGCAGTGCTGCACTGCAGATGGGAACACCACATCCCTGAGAGTCTGGAGAGCTCTTGTTCCTTGGGATGAGAGAAAACTTCATTATTTTCACAAACAGAATGGGACAAAGCCTAAAAGGCTTGGAAAGGGAGAAGCACAGAGTACTGATCTCTGCTTAGGCTAGGGCTGAGCCTGAGAATAGGAAAAGGAGTCAACATACATAAAACAAGCATTGAGAATCCAAAGGTGGCTTTGGCTACTTACCCTTTTTCTGCATTGCTGTTCTAAGATCCTGTTTGCTTTGCTGTTGTTGGCCACTGGCCATCTTCTCTCCATCATCTTCATCGTGGCTAGATTGTCCAATCGTGAGAATCTGCACTTGACTTCCTGTCTTCTGAACATCATCTTGAAAAGCAGCTGGGCCATCGATTCCTGTCAGACAGCAGCAAAAGCCTTGGTTGTCACTGTGTCAAGAAGTTACTGCAAAGAGAATCCTCCCCTCATAAAAAGCATCTTTTCTAAGAAACAAAGATCACATGCTCATATCTAATAATATTTTCTAGACTTAAACGGGACTAAATTAACCCCCAAGGCAAAAATCTCATTCCCCACTTGCCGCACTTCACAATCTCCACGAGGTGATCAAAATGTCACTGTTGCACTCCTCATCCTGAGAGCAACACATCCATGCACCAGAGGCACTGAATACTAAACAGAAATCAATTGGAGAGGACGGGCAAAGGAAACGGATGCAGCTGTCCTAGAGGGTCACAACTGGTTCAGAAACAGATAAACCTGAGTCCCAGGTTATGCCATATCCCCTGTAAGACACAAAGGCTGCCGTTATGAACTAATTCTTCAAAGTTTCAGAAACCTGGAAAATTCACCTGCCGATCTAACAGCGCATATGACAGGAAGATCAGCAGATTAACGTGACTAAATATGCCAACTGAGTTAGTACATTGCCATACAGTTAAAAGACCAGAATGAAACTACTTGAAGATGATAAATATTCCTTGAAACCTGATGGGGGATGATCCTAGGCAAACTGCTCTGAGCAGGGCTGTGGGACTAGACTGTCCCAGGGGCACCTTCCAGCCTCAGCCTTGCTGCCATTCTAGGAGTTCTGGTGATAGCCAGAAACAATTTTTTTACCTCCTTACTGCTATAATTAGCCTCTGAAAATGAAGAAGAAAAAAAAAAAGCATGGGAGTATTCTTATCACAAGCTACCTTCTTTTCTTTCTTCAGGAGAGCGGACTGAAATATCAGATGGCAAATGTGCCGCTCTTAGCTAAAATGAAGTGATGATAAATATTACTAAACCAGCTATATAGAAATGTATTTTAGCACCAATATAAATGGTACTATCATCATTTACAGACACAGTAAATAACTTTAGCCTGTATGCTGCTGCTGTTCTAAAAGATTTGTTAATAAGCAACATGACGGAGAATTAGCAAGCATTACGAAGAGCTATTTCAGTAAAAGAATACGGTGCTCCTCAGACCAAATGGAGCAGAGTAAATCCTGTAAGAAGGAGTACTACATGTTGGGCTACGTTTTTAGACTGTGATATGTAGCAGAAGTCTCCAATATTACCATTTCAACCCTTTCAACACTTGACAAATTCGGATTTCAAGGTTTGAAGGAATTATTGACTCTACTGCATCATGCAGAACCTTAGCTGGCAAATTCTACACCTACCCTGTAAGTTCTGATATACAACAAATAAACAATAGGTCCACCCAACCTTGAACGCCTAAATACGGTAGATGGAAATGTTTCTATCTTTGTAGAACACAAGTTTCAGGCTCTCTTTGTGATGCAGAATGACTGCAACCCCACAACCGTTGCTCTAATGGTAACTTACCCTCCCTGTTCAGCACGAGTGACTCAGTCTGAACTGGCCTAACGAGTCCTGGCTACTTGATCTTTTTTAAACCTTCATCTGTTAGGCAGTAGACCTCCTCTACTATCAAGTACCTTGCCATTTCAGAAGTCAGTTCTCATCAAAGCACCTCTTAACCTTATCTTTGATCAATTAAAGGAACTGAAGATTTTACGTCTCCACGTGTTTTCCTGGGCTTCAGATCCCCCACTCTTCAAATCATTCCAAATATTTCAAAAGTTTCAGTATGCTCTTTGAAGTTTGGAATACCATTAGTTTAGTGTTAGCCTTGTATGCCGTAGGCTGCATAAGAGCTCCTGCTCCTTTCACCTTGGTTGTCATCTTTCAGGAGCTGTTGTGGCTTGGCAGAATCCGTCCTGGGAAACAAGTGCAATCCACAATCTTCGCTACTAAATTACTAAAAACTAAATTAAAAAATCTATATCCAGCTTTATAAAAATGCAAGCTGTCTGAATGAATTCTAGTTTACTGGACAACCAGATTGCTACGTCAAAAAGTCTGACAATTTACAACACAAATCTGTTCACTGTTGACATTTTTCTTAGATAACATTCTAACTCATACAGTGTGACACAGATGTTGCATACACCCACACTTTAATCTTACACAGGCTAAGTCAAGTTAAATAAAGAACACAGAATGGCTTGGGTTGGAAGGGACCTTAAAGATTCTAGTTCCAAAACAAAACAAACAAACAAACAAAAAAAAACACTAAAAGCTACAGATAAGGTAAATTTAACATTCTATTTATCTCCCCTTACAATGCAAGCATAAGGAGTTTCATCAGGTCATTTATTGTACAGAAAAACAACAAAGGCAAACCCTATAAAAGCAATGACTGCAGTTAACTAAGCAGTGAAACTGAGAAAAGCACTAACACATGGAAATTTAAAGAGTTTATGGCATCCAAAAATTCGCATACATATTTGGGCAATAAAAACAGTCTTCACTATAGTACATTAGCAGGGACAAATTATACACTGAACAGCGTAATTCCCAGTGTTGCAGGTATAACATGGCAGTGACCAGAACAGCATTTTTACTGACAGTGAGTTATTTCAGGATAAGTACTACAGCAAAGGTGCTCTAGAACAGGCAAGAGAGCTGCTCAGATCCACTGCAGTATTTTTAACAGCTTTATCCATCAACTTTAAAGTGACTGCCTAAAGTCAGGTTCTTACTATAATACTCAGAACTTCAGGTGTTAAGCACCCATAAATTTAACAAAATGCTCGTAACTTGTGCATATCTAGCCCCTTACTAAGTTTTGGACACTAGAAACCTAATTTTGAGAACCCATTCCAAAGGGAACAAAACAATTATTCTTCTTCAAAGCAGACACTGATCTGCGGCAAAGGAAATGCCTCTGACGGCATGAGACACTGCACTGAGGCTGCTGCTGTCTGATGCCTGCAGACCAGCTGCGCTCACATCCCGTGCTGTCAGGAACATCGCGTACTGTTAGGCAGTAGGACAAAGGCTACCCTGGCAGGTCACACTTTTAAAGAAGAAAAATCAATTCCAGCATTCTGAAGAGTGCATCACTGGTGGAGCGTGTTACTAAGCATTACGAATGGTTCTGCTGGTGACCCCATTTAAGAGAATGGAAGATATAGCCAGAGAGAGGGAGAGAAAAAAAAAAAGAAAGAAAAGAACATCTGCTGTATTATAGTATTGTATAAAAAAAAGCAAATATATTTGGTGCTATAGATGGTTCACGGCAAATGCAGGATTAACTATTTATTATTCGTGTGTGTGCATACATACATGCAGCTATATATGCACGTGTAAAACTGTATTAAATGCAAGCATATACACACATTTCTTTTATATTTATCATGTTACGTCTATTTTGAAAGTCATAATTCAAAAGACATTTTTACCATAACCTACATAATGTCTGAAAGCTCTTTCAAGCCTGCACAATTATGATACTTGAGTTGGATCTCTCTGTGTTCTCACTTTCTTTGCCTCACTGACTTCTCGTCCTTCTACACACCTGTTAGACAGATAGTTCACTGTGCAATAAAAGCAAACCATCATGTCTATAGCTATAAGCTTCCTTGTTTAAAAACGGTGTCAGAAAAGGCACAGAAGATGAGCAGGCTGTGCCAAAAAGGAAGAGTTTATATCTAGATTCATGATTTTCAACATTTTTTCAGGTCAGGGAGAGAAAAACCAATGGTGATGTCCTTGAATACCTGTTAAGAAGAAAAGGAATTATTTATATTATCATCTAGGCAACTGTGAAGGAGGGCAGGGGAGAAAGAAGGAGACTGAAACAACCACCAGAATATCAGTCCCTTCAGTAATAGCCTTCTGGTAAACTCTGACATAGTCATGTCTCAGAGGAAACCCAGAGATACCAAAAGTGAAAAATAAATAATAATAATAATATACTGGCATTCAGTGGCATTTCCATTCGACAAACTACTATTATCAACACCTGCATTATGTTAGCACCCAAAATCTTACGGACAGTATTGATAACAAACACAATCTTTCATTGCTCGAGGTAATCAAAAAAGAGTAACATTTTAAAACTTTTACTTGGAGTGGGAGGGGAGAGGGAAGCAGGGAGAATGGACAAAAAGGAGGAAAGGACTGCATATTAACAAGCTATGTATTTATGTATGACCAGGGAAAGCTTAGAGAGGCAACTGGTAAGCGACCACTACCTATAGATGAGCACCAGAACAAACATGAAGAAAGATACTGCTGACAAACGATAGCAGACAATGCCCAGTATTAGTCTTGGATAAGTTAGTTAGAAATTCAAAATTTGACAACCCACCTGGCAGCAAGTTATAGGCATAAAAGCATTTGACTGTGTACTACATGAATCCCCAATAATTGGATCTTTCAAGAAAAGAATCAAATTGTATTTATATACATCACGTTCCTGCATGTATTTATACATGCAAACATTTTGCTATGAAAATATATTCAGCAAATGTTATTTCCTCTTGTTTTTTTTTTTTAAAGAAGTTACAAGTACAGGAAAGAATGATTAACTGATTATTTAAAAAGAATCTTTACTGTACCTATGACAACACGAAAAGACAGATTTCTAAATTATCTGAAAATAACCATTATAGTAAATTAAGTACTTCTGCACAGGACATCTGCAAATTAGGAAAGAAACTAAAAAGAAACATATCATCAGAGACAAACTAATTGAGTTCAGTGACTAAATAACAAACGAGAATACACGTAAGGAAGAGTACACAGCAGAGAAAACAAGTATTTCTGTCCCCAGCGTACAAAGAGAAACTGCAGGGAAGAAAAATTCCTGTTTTCGTTTTATAGAGTACTTAAGACAAATTCAACATTTGAAATCAGCAATATTGCTCACACACTAAGTTTTAACAACGTATTTAAGCCTTTTGAGCATCAGACCCATAAAGGTGGCTGAAGGAGGTCTCTGGAAGACCAAGACCTCAAGCCAGATTTTCTGCAGCTGCATGCAGGGGTTCTACAACAGGCATGCAAACATGCTGACAGCAAATGCAGTTGACACACTAGAAATTTTTCTTCATTTCTTATTTTAAATGTGCCTTCAAAGGCAAGATACCAGGTTAGACAAAACACTGGTCTGAAACAGAAGTCATGGTGACACGGATAACACTCAAGGCTGCAGCCAGCAGCAAAACTGCAATTGCAAATTGCCGAGCAGCACTTCCTCCAGCTTAGGGATGGTAGCACAAATGCTTCAAATACAAGGAGTTTATCCTCAGAAAACCTACTTTTATTAAACTGACACCAAAGCAAATAGAATTTCCAGCCTTTAAAGAACTTAGCTGAAAGCAAACCCTTCTGCTTTTATTGTCTCAAGCAATCTCTTTATGTTAAAGAGACGAAACAAGAATTGATTATATTTTTGAAATCCGCACCTATCCAGAAGTTAGAACACTGAGTATAATGAGGTTTACCTCTGGAACAGTGGTACAGTGGAGGAAAGTAATATTGTAAAAATCAATAAATGAAAAAGGTTATTTCTCAGAATGATTGCTTAGGAAGCTCTAATAAAATAGCTCAAATGAAGTATCAGGAAATTACATCTTTTCGAAATTTATAACTCAATTGCTTAAAAAAGAGAGAGAGGAAAAAAAATCACTGTTGGGTGTAACTCTCCTCAAAAGAGAGGATGTTTGGGGGGAGTGGGGGCATTTTTGTTATACTTTTAGGACCACATAACCTTAAGTATATTGTAGTTGTTAATATTTTATAAGCCATTTCCCAGTATATACCTGTTCTCTTAGGGACTGTGCAACCATCAATGTGGGTTCAAGCAAATGCAAAACCACAAAGGTATTTGCTTGTTAAGGAAAGGGGAGAAAAAAAATAAATATTGTTAAGAAAGGACATCTGGAGGTGATTTAGCCCAAATTTTAGTTAAAGGAAGGACTCTTTCTAACACACTATCAGGTCACTAAAAGCAAGTGCTTGAGCACCAAGCATCTACGTTTAACTTGAAAACTAGAAAACTGTCGCAGGAATCGTGCTTTCATACATTTCTATCTTGTGGAGGCCAAATGATGCCTTCACAGTCAAGTTCATGCATTGCCAAAGCATTCCCTGAACGGGCAGATCTGGAGACAACTGGGCTTTTCTTGGTGGAAACAAATTTGTTCCTCCTCCTACCCTTTCTCTTTAATGCAGGGGGAAGCCAAGATAAATCTACTCTACACAAACTCTTTTATTCCAATCAGAAAAGGAAGTGTTATAGTGAGAAAAAATGATGCTTATCCAACCAATGGTGCTGCTTTCTGAGTCAGCCAGCATTAATGTAGTTGCTTGTTACATATGAGAATGAGACAGGATGCACAAATCAAAACAAACAGGAGTGAAAGAGAGAAAAAAAAACACATGGAAGAAGCAAGCCAAATCAAAACATGAAATAGCTGTCCCAGCAGAAGAAGTACTGTGTTTCAGAGCAGCTCATTTAACTTCTGACTCTCCTAAATAGAGCAGGTAATATGTTTCATAGAATGTACTTACATGCTGCAAGTGCAAGGGGTTCAACTAGAAAAAAGAAACTTCACTGAATGATTTCTGAATTTTCATATCAGATTTCACTTTGAATTAGGTCCTGGCTTTGCATAGTTTTCTGCTTTTTTATGTATTATTTTTAAAGGTTCATTTTATCTTACTGCTCAATTCACTGTGCAAAGCCAAAAATACACTCTACCAGATAGCTTTAATTCGCAAACGTACTGGGAAAAAAGAACAACAAATTAAGAAAAGACCAAGCCACCCCACACTACTATGTGCCTATAATACTTTCAGGAATCTTAATTCTGAAAGAACACTCTCGGTATTTAGTATCTAAAGATGCTCAGGTTTTGTATTTGTAGGGTGCCTATTTTTCATAGGTACCTGTTGCAATTGTTTTCACTTGTGTGCATTACTTTTCTGTTGGACTATCTAGTAACACTGCGCACCAGGTCCACTAATATCCTTATTCACCCTTCCTAGCATCTCAAAAGTCACAAATGAAGCCAGAGTTCAAGCCACTATTTCCACCATTTTACACATCAATTTGTTTCATTTTGTGTTTTTTTTCCCAATACTGGATATTATGTCTAACAATAAACTTGGAGACCAAACCTTCCAGAAATACCGGTTTAATGAGCTAAGCTACTATAAAATACAATCAATTTTCTGCGTTTGCAGGCCTCTTCCCACAAAAATAATGTTCCTTTCTAAAAATAGGCCCAGATTATATTGGATATGTCATTAAGAGTGAAATACCAGTAATAATCACAGATTTAGAAAGAGTTGATAAACGCCATACTACCCATCACAGAATTACAAAATGCACTGACCCCTAACTCAGGAGGAACAATCAGCTACATGAGCAATTAGCCACATCCTTCTCTTGCCTTATGTCAGTGTAACCTCATTAAACCTAATATTTCCCTCGCGTTTATCTTTAGCACATTGTTCTGATCATAGCTTCATCATTCTTCAAGCCACTTAAAAAGCCATTACACATCTAAGACCAGAGTACAATCATTACACTACAGCTTCAAGAGCTATTCATGTATAATTCAATGATTTTTGGTCTGACTTAGCTTACTATTCATAGAATCTGGTCTAAAGACTCTTTTTTCTTCAAGCACAAAGAGCTCTGCTATGCTCAGAAAAGTAATACTCACTATAGCTAAATACTAACGGAAACCTTTACAATGCTGTCTTAGCATATAAAGTGCATTCATCCCGCTGCATCCAGCCTGTTCGTTTACAGAACACACTAAAGTTACAGCATGAAATGTCTAGATTGCTAAAATGTTAACACAAGTGGTCAATTTGCCCCTCCACCCCTCAAATAATCCACAAGCACAAACATACATCTCTTCTCAAGCAGCTTATGGTGATGGAAGAGATTTTAAAGATTCTGGCAGCTACACGACCCACAATCTCTCAAGAAAACTCCACTACTTCACCCCCTACGCCTACAGGGCAGCGTCCGTATAGGTGATAACACACACTGTAGGAGATAAAAACCCGTGATATACGTGCAGTGCACAGGCCGCACTACCTAAGCAGTTGTCCTTCATGATTTTGATTTTCCCCTCTCAGGAAACGCTGGTATAATGGCAACGTAAGTGCTACAGAGGACATTGTTCAGGCTTTTTGCCTCCAAACAATTTTCTTTTATGTTTATTATGGGTATGGTCATGCAAAAGCCTGAGTGAAACCTGGAGACTGACTCTAGCTCCCAGTGGAAGCCAAAGTAAAACAGCGCCTACGAAGTACACTGGGGCTCCCTACAGCTGAAAAGTCAAACCAGAGAACTCTCCTTGCTACTACCTCTGTCACCGTTACTAAACTCCAAGGAAAGGGAAAGTCTCAAAGCTATACAGCAACGATTTAACTATTACCCCACACAATACTCAGTTACAGCCTAAGACAGGTTTTCTTTTAAGCTAGCAAGAGGATTTTTATTCTCCTGTATAATGTACTTCAGAATAAAACTTGGCTTCTGTATTACTGTGCTGGAGTGGAATTGCTTTTCATGATCAGTTCAGAAGCATTAGCTTTCTGTTCACTTATTTTGCCGACAATTTTTACATTCAGTTAATTTTACCCTTGACTTCCACTTACTATTTTAAGCCTAGGTATCAGTACACACCAACTTTTTTTTTTTCCCCCTTCAAATAAATAAATAAATTCATTACCTCAAAGCCAGACACTAAAGCCTGTCTAACCAAGGACACAGAGAAGCTGTAGATTCAGATCTCAAGAATTAAGCTGCAATATGGTTTAATGAATTTTAATGAGATAGGCTCTGGTCCTGCAAAATTCCTACATGTAAGTCCCAAAACTCTGACCTCAAGAATTCCCTTTGTTAGTCATTATTATAATTAAACAGACTTTTCAATGACAGACACTACTTTCTTACTTAAGCAATAACAGACTGTTGAAATACTCAAGATGAGAATACAGTGTATTCTAATCAGGAGAATTGCAAATTATTACTCATCTGCCATCAATTAAACTGTATGTTCTGGCAAAAAAAATCTATCTTGTGTGTGTGCGTGCATATATATAATAGCTTTTATATATATTTATAATATTATCTATCGTTTTGTCATTATCAATAGCTTTTTTGTCTACCCCATCTGACCCAAAGTCACCGCAGAAAATTTTTCATACAAACACCTTACATACATTTGCCAGGTAGGACGGAGTAACCCCGAAGGAACAACTTGAAGAAACCCTTTGAGGATGTTAACTTGGTTTTGTTGAATTTATTTTCAAAATGCTCACTTAACCTCTACGCTGTGCAGCATAAACCTCAGTAAGAGCCTGGACAGAATGTCTGCAATTTAAGGCCATTCCTCCAAATTACACTGTGCGCAGATAGAAAAAAAATATATTGGTTTAAGGTGATTCTCAGTTCTTTAACACTGCAGGAAAACATCAGCATCTGTTCCATAAGGACGCTTTTACTCCTCTACAATTTTAATAAAAATGCTCCTTCGGAAAATACTTGGGTTACAAATTTCAGCCCTCCTTCACACATGCTGAGGCAGGTCCAAGTCACACACATTTTCCACTCTCATAAAAATTTCAATATATCACTTTCAGACAATTTTCAGAAAATTACTGCTATTCAAAGAAATTAAAAACGACAAAAAAATATGTTGCAGTCAATTCAACATCTGACATTCAGCAGCATGCAGCTAACCTTTGTGTTTCCCTTTTTTCTCCTTTCTGGTGCTGCCAGTCTGACAGCTTGCAGCTGCTGCCTTGGCTTTTTTAGTTGATTTCGGAGCTTGGGCATCCACTACCACCTTTACATCTTCCTGTTCGGCCTCCTGCACTGCTTGAGAGATTCAGGGTACCCCACCAAAAAGAAAAACAGAGAGAGACAAGAGAGAGAGAGAAAGAGAAAGAGAGAGAGAAAGAAAGAGAATGAATTGAGAACTCTTTGAAGGCAAAAAGAAGTAAGCAGACATCGCAGAATTTAGTGTTTCAGATAATTCATGCAGAGAAGGGATTCAAATAAACCAGAAATTGCAAAGTTACAGTAAAAAAATAGTGTTAGGTTAACTGGGAGGTATTTCCTAACTTTTTTCCTCCTTCCAATAATATATCAGCTCCTAACTTTCAGTCCAAAAATAACATCAGAATATTAATGTGTTCCTATTGCAGGAAGCACATTTCCTTACACTAAAGCTCTGCCAGACTGATCATCAACAGTGGCAGCATGAAGGCTGAATAGCTTTATTTAGACTTTGTAGTGCCTATGCTTAAAACTATATCCTAAAACCATAAACCAGGAATCATCACTTTTATTTTCAAAACATCTTACACAACCATATATACCAGAGTATCATGAATAGGACAGCCATGAATTTTATGGATAAACTATAACCCAAGCTAAAAACTCCTCCTACATTGTTCGGTACAAATTAATTTTCAGAAATCTCAGGATATTATGCATAGCACAAACTATGAATGGCAGCGTAATTGAAAACAACCAAGACTATGTGAAAGTAAAATGAGGCTTTATTAGCTTCTAAAAGCATGACACGCTTTGTGGTCAATATTTCAATCTGTGAAAGCAACGCACAGAGCACCTCTTTGTTCTGGCCAGACCAAGCCTTGAAGTCAAGTAACACTGAGTTTATAATGATATAAAAGAAATCACCCTCGTGAAATACAGAAAGAAATAATCGAACTTCACACCCCAAGCAAAACAACCTGTAGGTGAGCACTAAGAAATTTTAGCATCAGCTGCTGGCCGCTGTTAATTTCGAAGCCCCCAGCTTCATGTGGTCACTGTGGTGTATCTTAGAGGAATATCACCCTGGCACTTGATGCCAAGCCTCCCATCATCCCTTTCTTTTTCCCTGAATTAAAGTGCTTTCTTCAAAAGAAAAAAAAAAAAAAAAAAGAAAAAAGTCCACTAAGGATCCTAACTGGAAAGAACTGGTTGCCAATAAAATTTCTTTAAAAATATCCCTGACAAAACTCATAAACCCTGAAAGGACCTAATGATGCCCCATGATGTGTGGACGGCCGGAAATCTCCCCTTGAAGAAGGAAATTCTCTCCAAGCTTCTGGTCTATGAGGCAACTTTCCCATTCACCAAATCCTTCAGGCACATGAATGGCAACAGAAACACCAAGGGGATTCTCAGAGGAGTAAGGTGACATGGATTTGTATACAACATAGCCATGTCTATGTTAACTGCAGCACACAAACCCACAGCTGCCCTCCCCAGCTCAGTGGTCCAGTATGAATAGCATTGCACAATGAGCATCTGAGGCACTCACTAAACACATACTCCCGTTTCACTACACCGAGGAAGAGTTCAAGTTTTTTCATGAAATTGGTAGAGGCACTGCCCAACTCCTCAGTTCCATCTTTATTGAACACAAATCACAAGACTGCAGTGCCATCACAGGGCACTGAGAAAATGAACAAGACAGAACCACAGGAGCGAGTGCACAGCACGACAGGGAAAACGGCACATACAAGGCAGCATGGTCTTCCATTTCCACAGGCATGGCAGCCTTGGACTAAGCAGGGAAGCGAAGTATCCCTGCTGAGCAGTCTTTAAATAGGTAGGATTGGTCAGCCCAGCAATCTGCCCTGTATTTATAGCTTAGTCTCTCTTTAAAAATGAGGATATGTTCTTTTCATTGTTTTAAAGATGATAATGCTCCATGTAACTGAAATTTAGTACTTTACAAATGACCAACATTAAATGACCAGTCAGGTCCCTAAATCCTTTTAAATACAGCCATATTCATTCATTCAGATGAACCTTAATCTACTTGGCCCAAAGGAATGATTAATCAGCAAGGGATGAAATGTTCTGACATTGTTCATTGAAAAATTAAAGGCTTATCTTCACCATCTTGTCAGCTGTCTTTTGATCTAACAAGTAAAAGCCTAAAGCTTTGTGAATTAATTTTGTCCCATAACTTCCAGCAAGAGATATTTGATTGTAAGCATAGTAATGGGTGCTCCAAGGGCCAGAGAAGAAAATATTTCTATTACTTTAACCTGTAAGGCAAGAATTCAGTCCAGTAGCCATTCTGAGCGTATATCATCACTGCTCTATACGCTAAACAGAACTTTCACACATAAGTGATGGAGGCTGCAAAATAAAATTTAAACCATAAATGTGCTGATACTACAACTGGGTTCATGAAGGAATTAGCACAGGATTTCCTCTTTCTAAAGGATGCTTTTTTGCCCTGTAACATTACATTTAAATCACTACCTCTGGAATAAATCCAAATCTAATTCCCAAATACTGCCTCAACCACTAAACCCCACCATTTTATTCTTAGCTATTAATTACTCAAAAAGCAGCAGACTTTGGCTAAGGCTTGTCCAATCACTAACGTTTTCTTTGGTCTCCCTGGATAAAATGTATTCATTTCCATAAAAAAAGGCAACTTTAAAAATCCCAATTGATCTTTATCTTACACACTAGGAGACTACATTTGAAAATCCACTCCATTGCCCCATATTTCCAACTCCAAATTATTAAAATCTTCACTCAAAAAAATAAAGACTTTTTTTTTCATTTTCTATTAGATTTGTTTGTACTAGAATTTGCATTTAGACAAGACAGAAATGAGAGCAGGATGCACTGTATCGAGACAGAATTCCAAACAGCAAATAATGCTGGACTGTCAGACCTGATGTTTCATTCTCTTTTGGTCCCATAAATTGCAAAAAAAAAAAAAAAAAAAAAAAAAATTTTGAGATAAATGGCAAGCTTTCAAATAATACAGTGACATGGTTTTAATTCTAGTGTTGTTCATCCATGTTTGCTCAATTAAGTGCTGATTACTAACCTCAATATGGTATTACTGAAAATACTTTTGGGGAGACAGAAAAGAGCAAAAGTTACTATATTTAGGTTAGGTTATGTAAGATTGTTTCAGAATCTGAGCTAAGAGGAAAAGGTGAACAACTGACAAGTAGGCTACTAACACAGCACCAGGTGAGTGCAGAATGACTCAACACCGAAGTGGAAAAGGGCTGTGTCCTGGCTTTGGCTTGCATTAACAACAGTCTAACTGCTAGAAGTGTGGAAAAGAAGTCTCCTTAATCAGTTCTGCGCTGGACAGCAAAGCATGTTACAGGGGCAGAGCTACAACTCACAGCCAAAGAAAAGTATGCAATTTCTAAGTGAGTGAATAATCTGTAATGCAGACAACACAGAATTGAAAAAAAACGTACTGAAAGATAGTTATCCACACATATTCAAGTGAATGAAAATGAAAAGCGTGCTTTTCCATCTGGCCTTTATGAACATAAGTTCACACAGGAAATTAGTTTCAAAGTACCAAGCAATGAAAATGCAGATTTTTTCTTTTTCATTTGCATGCCCATTTTTCTTGATATGAGTATTTTGTACACTCTTCCAATCTTAGAGGAAGAAACAAAAACTATCAATCATAACTTACCAATCCCTCTCACATAAAAATGCCATGCACTAAAAGGAAAAAGTATGTTTGATTGGTACCTTATATGTAGAATGAAAAAAGTGAAAAATCAAACACAAAAAGAAACGGATACATTAAAAGATTGCACAGTCTGCCTGGAAAACACGTCAGGTAGAAAGAGGCTGAACTAGATGGGTAAGTTATGTGGTGCAAATCATTGGCTCAATTTAATAAAGCAAATATCCACTTTTTTATTAATGTCCTCTCATGGTAAAAGTGAAATCCAGAATGAGCGTCACGCAAAGAAGGCTAAAACACAGTTGAGTCAAGAGCATGCTTTAACAGATCAGTGCAAATTAGTTGCCCTTTTCCTACTGTTGTCTGAGACGCTCTTCCATTTCACAACAGAAATGTCTTGTTACTTTTCTTTGTAACGTTAGCCTTAGTGAATATTAATGCTTGAGCTGTCATTATTTTTTTTAATCAACTTAGATTATGATACTAACTTAGCATTTTTGCACTCATCTAGACGTAATTGGATCCTATAAGAAGTATCCAGAAGATGGGCAATACCACCATATTTTAGAGTAAAATGAAATATTTTTTTATCAGTTTTGTATAGATGGCCTACAAACAAAAACAAAAAACATCGATGATAAAATCAGTTAAATACAAGGGTCTGAATTAAGGCAAGGATGCTAGTGTATTAGGTACTATTTGATTACTTAACAAATATTTGATTTCTAGCACCTTACTGTCAGATTCCAGACTCTCAAAAGTTTTATCACTCGTAAAGTCGCTGTGGCTCCTTGCAGTTTCTGTGGCTAACACTGATGCACTGACCAGGCTGATTTTACAAAGGTGAAAATACTGGTAAGTGAAGCTGCATGTGAACGGGCTGAGAGAAAAACAAGTGCACGGGGAGAACTTGCTGGTGCTTGAGGACATTATCAAGAGCTCATTGCCATAAGGAGACCTTCTTTGAAAGAACAAAGGAATGAAAGCTTCCTCTTAACGCCCAGGCATCTGCTGTCTGACCACTGAGCAGAGAAGAAAAGGCAGCATGTGAAATGGAGAGCTAATAGCAATGAATCAGACTCTTTGGGGAAGTAGACAACTGATTAGGAAAGATAAAATTATCCATGAAAAGCCTCTACCAGGAAGATTAAGGACAGCAAGAAATAATTATTTTGAGTGCCGGGGCCCTGAGGCACTAATGGGCTTTAATTGCCCTGACGAACCTCCCTTGTGGCCTCCACCCACTCCCTGCCCACAGAGGGATCGGTCTCAGCTCAGCCTGGACTACGGCATCGGTCTCCAGCTGTGGTTCCTGGGACGACCCTGGTGGCACACTGTAGGTAGCTCATCCACTCCATAGACCCCCGGTGTGTCCACTGCAGCCTTGACTCCTGGCCCCATCCCCTTCCACCCTGTCTGGCACTCTGGGGGGACCCCGGTTCATCCCTTGCTGCATCTGAGATGGCAGAGGATGCTGTTAGCAGCAGCCAGCTCTGCCAGCTGTGTTTGGACCCGGTGGGATGGTGCCTGTGCTGGGGTCACCCTCGTGACCAGGCTCCCCGTCCCTTTGGGAGCTGCAGGCTCCTGCTACTTCCCTGACACTGAGCTGTAACAAGTAAATATATTTTAAGTAGAAGTTTAAAGCAAAGAGAAGGGTGTTTTTCAAGCAACTTCTCTCAGTCGCCTCTAAACTTTCTTCAATTTTCCAGTGCCAAGAACCACAAAAAGACTTCTAAACCACTTGCTACCTGCTGTTCTCTGCTGCTATGGGGTTAGTTTATTTTGGAAATGTACTAGCATGGCAATGACTGTTGATAAATTAAGAAGATGTTTTAAAGGATGAACGGTAAGGAGACTGCAGCCAAAAGGGAGATTTCAGAATATATGCTTATTGGGAGTTAAGTGTTTTGCCCACATGATACTTGGAGTGCTGCCCGATCTCTCAATATTAATAGTCTTGTGCACAGAACATTCCTGGCTGTCTTCAAAAAATAAACTAGCACCTCATTTCAAGGTCAGTGAAACACAGGGATGCAACACACAGTTTTGATGAACACTCAAATACACGTATTTTTAAAAGAATGGTTAATTGATGCCATTGTGTAAGTTGGCAGCTTGGCACTCATCAGAAAACCCTCTCTCACCATTCATGGTAAAAGAGCAAAATGACACATCAAACTTAACAATCCAGAGCTATGACTTTTACCTTTAGGTCTGCTCTTCAACAAACCAGACAACCATTATATCTAGATGTCAACCATTATATCTAGATGTGCTGCCAAATGTCAAAAAAGAAAAGTAAGGAAGTAATTTTGCTTTTTAACACGTGGTTAATCGGAATCTCTAAATTGGAAGTTGCCATGAAAATTACTCAAAGAGTTTCTAATTGAAAACATTTTTAATTCCAAGTTAAAAAGAAAAAAGAAAAAGCCACAGCTGCAACAAAATATGTTAATATTAATGAAAGCATATCTGGCACTCGTTCAAATCTCTGCCTTCCTCAGAGCTGCGGAAAGAAAAATCTCTCCCCAGTGGAAATTCACCATTTTCAGAGAAATAAAATTACTATTCCCTGTAAAAACGGTCTTTCATCATTAGCATTAAATGTAATTAAATAGTGTAATTAAACTGTTTCAGTAAGCAGCGTTTCTCTGCACATTACTTGGTTTTAGGAAGGCTTGATATATATTTGCAATCCAGACTGAGAAAGCTGTACTTACAGCAGAATTTTGCAATGCCATATCACACTAAAATGTCTGTTCAAGTTTTAAAAAAATATCAAAAAAATGGGTGTAAAGATATATGAAAACAATCTAGCAGATGTGACTGTAAGGCATTACAAAATAGCAAGCAACATTTAATAAAAACTTTAAACAAGCAAGTAGCAATATGCCTTCTGAAGGACACTGAACTGAAAATAAACTAGGACACAAGAAAGAGAAGATGAAGCAATTTGCTATTTGTCTTACACTGGATTAAATTTACTCCACTGAATAAATGACTTTGTCTTCTTTTATATACAATGTAAAGTTAATTGCAAAACAAAACATTGTTATTAGTTCTTATTTAGCTTTTTGTAATGATAAAATAGTGACAAAGTTGTACTTGGTACTGCAATAGTAACAAAGAGTGGCTTTATTTGAGAGTGCAGGAATACCAAGGAGTTCCAAAGAGTGGCTTTGTTTGTAATAGTAGATACTGGAGCCAAATATCACAGAAATTAATGAAAAGATATTTATTGCTTGAAATAGCAGACAGATAATTTAGAGTCTAACCTACAAGTATGGTCCCAAAACTGTATTAATAACTTAATTTCAGTGCAAATAAAAAAGGCCACTACATTAATTTTACATGAATACTTTTTGCTACCTTTACGTACTCTGTTTTGTCATGGACTTATCTAGAAATGCTGTCATGAAAGTATTTCTTCTGTAAGTTTGCCTGTCTTCCAAGGTGCACAGATTATGAAACAAGAGGTTCTTTTCCCATTAAGTATATCCCTATAACCCCTTCCAAATAATTAAAGCAATTTCCTGCATGCTTGGTCCTACGTGCTCTACAGATGCTGCCACATTTCGCAGTACTTACCTGGCAAGCTGGCATTACCTCTGGCTAACAGTCCAGCTCAAACTAACCACTCGTACTGGAGTGTCAAGGATTCATTTTAACTTTGGTTGACCTGTTTGATCTAATTAATGTCACTTTCTGCAGAAAACACAAATGCTGATACCGTTATTGGTTTATTAGCCAATATAGCAATAACCCAAAGGTTTTAAAAAGAAATATTACAACATGCAAGTCATTTGCAAGCTGCAGGATCTGCAAATTCTTACTTGTAGGTGAAACATAAGCAGGAACTGAGAAGCAAGAACTGAGAAGAAATTGTTTCTGGGGATTTTCTGTGAACAATGCATTCTGCAGAACTGATCCACTTCTTCAGCAGAAGGGCAACTGTCTCCTTGAGAACCATGTGGCACCCAGAGGAATCACTAATAATACTCAGCAGGGAACATAGACCATCTCATCCTACCGCCTTGTCACCTCTGTTCTGAAAGTATCTAGGAAAAAGTATGGTGATGCTGGCAATGCTCTTCCTCTCTCTGTGGTGAAAAGGCTTTCAGCAGAGCCATTTCCTTATTTATTAAACTAAATAAAATGAAACTTGAAAGATCCCTGGAACTGCTCTGTTTATCACTGAATGAAACTGGTTCCAGCATCTTCAATCCTGAGCAACACAAATATAGAAAAGCCACATCTGTATTATCCCACGTGAGCTGCCCCAGCTGAGCTCAGTCACTGCCTGTAACTAATGTCCTTCCATCCTATTGCATCTTAGATTTATGTGTACTTCAAGCTAGGTGAAGCAAAATACACTGCAACCTGAGGACTAGCAGCAATCATCATGCAACTCCCTGCAGAGAATCAAAATTAGCTAAGAGCTCTTCCATACAGAAAAACTTATGATCAGCTTAACTAGCAAACTATGTTGTTCCACTCTATCTACTGACAAGTGGCTCCCTAGGCCAGTGTTCTATTCCAGCACAAAAATGACATTGACTTTTTACTCTTCTCTCTGATAATTATTCTGGAGTGAAATCAGTTTTTACTCCAGTATAGAGTTGCCCATCAGGGGACCTCTGCAGCACAGATAACTGCGTCAGAATAAGCTATCGGAGTGCATGAAAGAGAATTTCCTAGTGCAGAAAACCAAACATCTCAGAATTGCTGAGATGTTATCTCTGACCTACTTTGAGTAAAGTACCATAGAGATATCACCGTACAGGCATCCAATTATTTGTTGAAATCAACAAGTGCTTTTGTGCTGTGCAGAATTAATGCAAGGAAAAAAGAGTAGAGGAGGAGGATAGGTAGAAAGAAGTGTTCTTTTTGTAGCATTTGCTGTACAGGAATTGATTTAACATGCTCATCCAAGCAATGTAGTTCATTCAGAAGGCCGTTAAATCCCATCAAAGAGTCATTCTTAACTTAAAATCTGCATGCCCATAACAGAAACAAATGAACGGAAAAGAGCAGAATAGTTCTTTAGAAACAGCCCAGATGTCTCATGCATCCAACACTCCCACATACAAATGTTTTCATTGAAGGGGAAAAAAAAAAAGTGCCAACCCCGAAGCTGAATACTGTAGTTAAAAATGGTCATTAGAACCTAACTACATACCATGCAAACACTGTATCCTAAGACACTAAGCACATGCCCAGAGAAGACCACACCAAAAAAGGATACCTCTGGAGTTCTTATAATATTTTCAAGAGCAATGTTCCTAGCAAAGGGTTTTACGAGGTGATAAAACACTTTATTAACTAACTAAATTCTCCTAAATTGGCTTTTGCTAACTGCACCGCTTACTCCAAGGACAGCTATCCCCAAAAGATTAACAAACTAGGTTGAATATGAGAAATGTTACCATATCTTTTTGCTTCTCCGAAAGCTTGTGAAATATCAAAAGGGTTTGAGATAAAAATGTAGAACAAACTGATTTAAGGAGAAGAGATTAGTAAGTATTCCAGTAAATGGTGTGCTATAACGTAACAGGAAGGGTCATGTTTTACCTTAAGAGAACAGTTAATCTCACTTAAGTCAGAAAGTCCACTACGGTGCAAACTGTTGCAACATCTAGTTCAATTAATGTAGATAAGAAATATGTTACCATTTATAGCATGATAACGTCTGTTTTTCTGAGCTGTGAAAATTAAAACTTCACTCTACTGAAAGGACAGTACCTCTGTACCATGCAATACTATTTCTTAGATAACATTTCAGTACCTTTGATAAGCTATTATGACTGAACAGCAAGGAGAGAAAATTTGTTTTGTTCATTTTATTAAAATACCCCTTTGTCCTCATAGCATAAACTTAACTTTGAGAGCATTATACTATGACTTGCAGTAAATATGCATGCAGTAGGTCATATTCATATACCATGATATATGGTGCTGCTGTTGCTGTTAAGATATGATTCAACCAATGGTGCTTGTTCTTCTGAATGTTTCGTTCTACGTGTTCTTGTGCGACTGTCCACGTTGGACTGAACCATTAATGGCTCCTGGCGCTTTTTTTTCTGCTTCTGTTCTAGCAGTGCTCGCTGAGGGAAATACAAAGAAAAGCATCTGTTACTGGACTCCAAACAACAGCAATCTATGATTAAAAACAATGGATATCTTTACACCTTCTAAGTTTTAAAGTGGTGGGAACTGGCAAATGGGATATTGGGTTATATTGGGTTATAGGAAATCTTTCCAAAAAAAAACCAAAAAAACACAAACCCGCTACTAAAACACCTTCTGCTGAAAACAGCAAATTATTAAAATAGATCTTTCTGAGCAGTCTACCAGCTGTCAGAGCTTGCTTGGAAATAACCCTTGGGAAAACAACAGTGTGAGAGTACTGGCTGTGAAGCAATGCGAGGGTAAGCAAGGGCATGAGGCATGCAGATGCCAGTTTAAGGTTCTGTAAATCAAGAGCAGAATCTGCAAACTAGAATCAAATGATAATGCTGGACATAAGCCTAGTCTAACAACTAGACAAGACGAACTTTAATTAAACACTTGAAATTCCCAGTTACACCTGTGGAAAACCAAAGCAATACTGATGGGAGGCAAGGCATTATCCTAGCAGCCTACAAGTCTCTTCTCCCAGATGCTTTGTTCAGCATCCAATGGCACCACAGGCACCTCTCTGTTTGAGACCTCTTCCACAACCCCTGAGACCAGAGCTATTAATTTTATGTATACATTTCCTTGCCATCTCCCTGCTCCTATACAGTGATTTTTTGCTTTTAGAAGGGAGATGCAATAAAACTGAAGAGCAAGAATGGAGACTGGAGTCTTTCAGCTCCATAAGTTGTCTGGAACACTCTAACATGACTCCGGGAAGGTCAGAATCTGGTGCAGGATTATGGCATAAGTACAAAGAATTTGAATTTGAAAATGAGATTCTGGTAGACATGCAAGCTAATAAAACAATGGGAGGAAAAATGGATGTAACAACATAAAATTCAACTCACAATATTTGATTATTATCATGACAAAGGTTCATGGAAAAGGCACCACAAAATAATCAAAGGTGAAATCAAATCCTCAAACCCCATTAAAATTTAATGGCAAATTCCCTGAGATTTCAGGGAAGAGATTCTGAATGACTATGTATGCATCATGTAGGAAAACAGTAGCAAAACAGACAATGTGGCACATAATGCCACTAGTTTACTAATTACACAAGGGTTAAATCGATGGAACAAAAAGGAAAAGATGTAAAAACACTATGGCAAGCCTCTGCTAGCTGACATGTCTGCCGGAACCTCTTGTCTTTCTGGTCCAGCAGATGGATAACACATTGTAAGTCAGCTTAAAACAAGTCCAAGACAGTGGAAACGATAACCACTCAAACTGCGGTCATAAGAAAAATCTCAGTAGAAGTTATACTTCTACATAAGCTGTAACCTCCACAGACTTCTCATTTGCATTCCCTAATCAGAGGATATAATTTCCTTGCAGGATGTATCTACTGATTACCAGATATGCGTGTTCAGTACTCCAAGATCTAGACTTAAAGCAAGAAGGTCCCCTCCAAAATCTTACCTGCCTGTCAAGCTTTTGCTGACGCAGGCTGCTTCCCTCATCATCCAGAACACTGCAAAGACAACAAGGACATAATTAGAAGAAATTGATCACTCAAAATAAACACCAAACAGCAATCAGTGAGGCCAATGCTCTGAAGAGTTATTTATGTAAAACTTCCACTGGGCTCCTCAGAAGTTTGCCTGTCCCAACTTGCAAGAGTTGGCTCAAGAGAACTTAAATGTAGTCCGTGAAAAATAAAAAAACTCTGGTTCACATCAACCCCAATAAAAAGTTTATATTCAGCCAGATCACAAAGAAATGCAAAATCCACAGTCTATAGCTTATTTTCTTCTCCACTGTCTTCTAATGAAAATGTCAATGGATACCGCAACGGGATTTGATTAAAAATTTGCATATAAAGCATATAAAAAGTGAAGAGTGTTAGAGATCTACTTAGCAACTCAGCAGTATTTAAAATTGCCTTAGGAAAATTAACCATCTAATTTTTGCACACTGAAAATCAGAATTTATTCCCGAATACCTGAAAAGTCCCACTTATTGCCATGCACTCAACTTTTAGAGACTGTCGAGACAAACAGTATTGTGCCACTGCCTTATGTCTTCCTGCTAATTGTTACTAGTTGGAAGATTAGCTCCCTTGCATTCAACTATTTTCATTAATTAGATGTTAAAAACTAATGGCATTGCAATCAGAAAATTATTTTCGTGAGATATTTTATCAAACTACTGACTATGCTTTATTTTTCTGGAAAACAAAGGTTTCTAGTGTAAGAACATTGTGGTTAAACTTTGAACATAGATACTTAAACCTTTTAAACAGTAATATATCACCTACAAGGAATATAGTGCTATAAAACAGCAACAAAATAGCCTTAGAAGTAGAATTAATTTCCTCTTACAGCACTTAAAAATAGAATAACGATAATAAGGCCTATTCCCTATAATCATTCTTAACAATTAAAAAGAAAAAAAAGCAACCCAGGACAAACAAATCTGGATTCTGACATACATACAACCAAATTGTATTGCAATGGAAACATCAAAAAAGTGTGACTTCCCATGCATTAATATATACCCTTTGGGAGACTATCACCATTTAGCAGAGCTAATAATGGCATTCAAATGGTCACCTTTCCAACACCAGCTTTATCAAGACCTATAATTAAGCATTATTGGTAACATCAGCCTTTAAAGATTATACAATGGTAGTATTTTGCAAAGGCTGATGTTCTGAAACATGAAACTACACTGAACAAGCACCTGGGGAAGGAAATTACGCAGTCTCTTGTAGAAGTAATGCACTAGCGTCCAAAACAAAAACAAACAAACAAACAAAAACCCACAACACTCTCACAAAAGTGTTCTGCTTTATACCAAGCATTCTTCATTAAGAAAGTAAAACTACCCGAAGTGATACTTTTGGACTAACAGTTGAGTCAGAGATGCCAAGTATAAACTTTCAGGCCTAGTGGCCTGAACAAATCCTCCTCATTTAAGATAATGCTTGAAAAAAGCCCAAAACATGTAATGATGATAGTACAGATCCTAAGAACTGCAGAGGCAGCAACGCATAGACAGCTGTAATAGCCAGAGAGGTCAAGGGCCAATACTGCTCCACTACACCAGTCATTTGCAGAGCTAAGGAGAAAACTCTGATCTCTTCTCTCATCTTCTGCTTTATAAATCAGACTGTGCTGACTCCCTCAGATACATTCAAGGAGATATATATAAACTTCTCAGACATTCCCATAAAGCACCAGTTCAGTAATTATCTGTATGTGAATATAATGGTTTCAGTACTATGCTAGATCGGCTCTAATTTTAAAATCTCTATCACAGACAAGGAGTCTAAGCACTCAGGATGTGTCTAGCTTCCTCGGTAGCACATCCTGGCATAACACACTGCATGGAACAACGGAGCAGGGGAAGGTCCTCAGTCCTGTTCTGAACCGCCCCCGTGACCCCCAGGGAAGCCACAACAAGCTAATCTCAGGTTCAGGTAAACAAGCACAGCTCCACAGGTCTCTTTACGCCTGAACCTTACCACAGTAAACGTGGCCGTGTAAGTAACACCACAGCAAACGCCAGGCAGAGGAAGGGTGTGATCTGCATTGATTCAGCATTCCACGAATGCAAAGCAACTGTCAGACATGCTGAAGGACTGCCAAAGAAATGAACTTCCATCCAAAAACTGTGGATGCCACAACACGAAAACACCTCTCCGTATAACCCTGTTACTGCAAGGCACAGTTTTGAAAGCCTCTGAACACATGCAATTGAAGCTGACACCAAGAGCAGCAATGCCTTGAGAACCAGCTGAGAAATTCTTCTGCAGCTTCTGTCTTTCCTTGTGTGAATCAATATTTTCTAAAGTTCTGGGTTGTTTTCCACAATCTTTTTGTAAATACACATTTAACTACAAGCCTTACCCTCACATTATTGAAGCTGCAATGCTCAACGACGAGAACTGAATTCCAGCTTTCTTCACAGATACCAAGGTTCGTCAGAATACAGTTATTTCGTCAATTCTCTCTCCCTTCAGATCGCTGGAATTGTACTAGAATGCCTTACTGCCACCAGAGAGCTACATCACTCTCCTGCATCCTTCACAGCATAGACGGGGCCTTATAAGTAATCAAAATACCACCAACTTTATTTTAGCAGTTACTTAATGCCAGCATCACTGAAAACCTGCAGTTTTGCCCTTTCTTGATACCTAGACTATACTTATGCAGGCCCAAAGAAGAAAAGGATCCAGTGTAGCTTAAATATTCTTCAGTTATAATAGCAGAACACTCTAGTTTGAGACTGTGCTCTTTGTTATGATTTTCCACGGGACTAATGAACCTTGGAATTGCTGATTAACAGCCAGTATTTCACATTCCCTGATTTTCAGCGAAAGACCTCTCCTGAGACTGGGCAACTTCCAAGATTTACCATAAACGGATATTAGGCTTAAAACAAACAAACAAAATGCTTTATCTATTTCTAGATCGATTCCATCAGGCCTACTTGCTGCTTTAAAAACAACTGCAGCGGACTCTGAGGTGCAAGAGTGTTGCCACCACTGAAGTGACCCTTCCTCACTCAGTAAAGCCTTGCAGAAAGATCGAGCAGATGATCCTGCCCCTGCATCTGGCAGTTCACGTACTCTGGCAGATGCTCCAGGAGCTGAAATACAGCAAATTTACCCTTTCCTTTCTTTGGGAAACACCACAGTCTAGGAGCAGCAGCAGTCTTTGCCCCTTCTGGTCTTAGAAAAGAACAGAAACCCATTGTTCTTCCTCCTGGAAGAAGGGGAGCAGGACAACAGCAGGTTCTGCACCCCAGGTTGTGTGCATGGAGAGGACCCAGACCATCCTGCACAGATTCAGAAGCAGCAGTGGCTTTATTGCTCCATGGTCAAAATAAACGGGATGGCCACAGACCAAAGGCCCAGTGCAAACTACAGCTGCAACACAGCAGGATCACTACAGGAAATAATTTCATAGAGATTGAAGCATTTGGAACAATTCTGCCTACATGTTTGATGGGATGCTAGAAAATCCCAGCAGTAGCATGAAACTCAGTCAGTCTTAACAGAGAAATAAACTTTATAATTCATGAAAATTACGTTGCTGAAGAGAATTCATGCATATTAACAATCTGCCGAGCGTAATGAGGCATCCTGAAGATCCAGAAAACTCATTTTTACTTCTATTTGTCCAAGTATCAAGTATCTACCTAGCATCTTCACCATTACTTTGACCCCATTTAAAAAGGAAAAGCAATTTAACACTGTGGATTATGTTGTTTAAAGTATTTCAGGTCTGCAGCAATACAGTCTAGTCCAAATTCAGTTAACAAATCAGAGTGTGTATGCATTTCCTTGTAGATGATTCAAACAAGATTCATCCATCTATACTCAAATCCAGCAACTTACCCTTTACAGTTTACTGGATGTTGGGCTAAGAAGTTGTTAAGCCTACAGCTATATATTGTAGAGATTCATACTGGCAGCCAGGTCCAAGACCCACAGGACCTGAGCACATTAAAATATAGATAGCGTTATTTTCAAATTTTAACACAGCATTTGAATCAAATGTCCCCCATCCTATTTTCTAAAGTGAACTACATTACATGGAAAATTGCCTTTTTGTCAAAGTATTACTTTTTACACCACTTTTTAAGACAAACAGGCTTTCTAAACTGCTGCATGTCATGAAGAAGAAAAAAAATATAAGAACACATTTTAGTATACCAACCTCTTAATAAATGATATTCCTTTAAAAAAATTAGAAAGGAACCTGAAAACAATCAGGTTTTAAGGATGAAGGCTAAAAATGATTATGTGAAGATCTTCAATTTACTTGCAATATTTTCATGTAATTTCATGTGAGCTGATCGTGATTTAAATAAAATTGGAAAAGCCTTAGTTCAAATATGAAATTTCACAGTGAGTATTTCAACTTTTCTCTTTGAACATGCAAACTGCTCACATTTCAGTAAGCCAATGCAGGGAAAAAGAACTAATGAGAAATGTTTTTGATTAAAACTTGCAAGATGCATGTAGTCACTAATTTATTCATATATTATTTTTTAAGAATAAGCCTGACATCGTAAAGCAGCTCTATTGTTTCTGCCTCACAAAGGAGGCAATGTTCTTGTTCCTTCCTGACACTGTTTCAAGGAGGAACATTTTCCACGACAGTAACTTTTGACCAGGACAAAGGTCCCAAACCATATCACGACTCTGCAGTCCAGCACTAATTGCAATGAGAAAAGTTCTTGCACTGACAAACACACATACTACCACTAAACTTTCCTATACCGTTTAAGTGTCACGCTTGCATTTTCTTTCTCTGCTGTTTCATGGCAATATATTACTAACAATAGCACCCCAAAACCCCATGTGAAATCAAAGATCTTTGTACAAGCAAGATGAACATGCATGATCGGGGAAAATTCCTAAAACAAACAGCTTACATTTTAAAAAGGTGAGGGTTTGGGTAAGAAATTATTACTCTCATTTACAACACTAAACCAGAAGCAATAGAAAATTAGTTATTTTCAGCTCAAATTTCTTCTGCCATACTGTCAGCTGGAATTCAAAAACTATGGGCGATCAAAACAAATAGAAAAAAAAATACACCATACCACACTAATCTTCAAGATCACCCAGACCTTTTCCATGCACTCGTACTGTGAAGATACCCGATATGTTGCTGTGTCAAGAGAATTAGGTTATGGGATCTTTGAGAATAAAGCTGACTCAAAAGGATATGAATGGGTGTAATGTGCCATTTGAGCATTAAAGTCTCCAAAGACGTGAAAGGAAAGTATGCAAAGAGACAGCACTTGGCTCATACAATACCCTCTGTCATGTTCAGCCAATTACACTTCTCTGTTATCTCCATACCTCGATAAAATCTCTGTAGTTCCATAAAACCCAACTGCTCTGAATAACGTTACTGTTAAGACTTCAGGAGCCAGTTTTCCAGCAGCACTGAAGGCTGGGGAACCTGCAGGCTGAAGTCATGCTCCAGACGGAGTGGCACACGCTTAGGTCCTTCAAACCACTGACATTCAGTGAATTCCCTACCAAAATTTTCTCTATAAAATCACAACACTGCAAGTTCCCGCATTAACTAAGATCTGCTCTCCCATGTATGACATATACTGAGTTCACCTGAAGCCACTTATTATATATTAGATACACAGAATAGAATTAGATACTACGGAGTATTATTGAATCAGACACACACCCTAATCCAAGACTTGTAAATGAAACATATCCCCCTGAAAGCCCGTGAGGGATCCCCAGTAGCTAGGAATCACCAAGATGTGCTGACCCCAAAGCAGTTGCTCAATCATCTGACCTAGAGCAAAACCCACAGCTACTATCTCTATGGTAAACCAAGTAACTTCTCTCCTGGGCCATTTAAGCAAGCAAAAGTCTAACCATCTTCTTCACTGAGGAGTAAGGCAAGAGCATTCAAGCTTATGTTGCCCTTCTGCACCCAGGAAAGAAGAGCCCCCTGCAGCAATACAAACGGGACTGCCTGTCTGAATGGGAGCTGGGGTCTTGGTGGACAGCGAGCTGGCCATGGGCCAGCAGGGTGCCCTGGCAGCAGGCTGCAGCATCCCAAGCTCTGTTGAGTGCAGCGTGGTCATTAGATCCAGGGAAGTGATAGACATCTTTCCCTTTTTCTGTGCTTGTGAGACCCCATACGGTTTTCCTTCCTCCCTGGTACAAGAAAGAGGTTGATCAACTGCAGCAAGCTCAATGTAGAGCAACCAAGGAGGTCAGTGGCTAGAGCACTTATACTGTGAGAAGTAAAGGGAGCTGCACTTGTTCAGCCTTGGAAGAGTCAGCTTCGGGGAGAGACCTAATCACAACCTTCCTTGGCAGTTTTCAAGACCTAACTGAGTAAAGTCCTGAGCAACCTGGTCTGACCTCACAGCAGACCCTGCTTCAAGTAAAACATTAGACAGGAGACCTACAGAGGTCCCTTATAGTGTGGAAGATTCTATGAAGTGCTTTTTCAGATGTCACACAGAAATAAAACGTCACTGTCCCATCTCAGCTACACAACAAATTACACAAACGGATTAACTGAAAGGAAACGTAACAACAGGAACATACACTCATCACTATTTTAAGTCCGTATAGGCAATTGCTAAACTAAATTTCAGCCAAATCCTCAGCATAACCACATCACTTACATTTTTGTTCCGTTTTAATTTGCACAGTTCATCAAAACAGATCTCTGTTATGACTTCAGAGGCACATGAAATCAACAGAAATTGTAGAAATTGTCTTCTAAAGATTTCATTCAGAAAAAAAAGAACATCAGAGTCAGGTAAATGTGTATTGGAAGAAAGGTGTACTACAGGATATATATAATCGAGCACCGGCCAAGGGCAAAGCAGTCCCACAGAACCTGAGTGCTGCCGGGAATAACTGGAGTTCTACAGATGCTGTAGATATACGTTGTATTAATGAGATCTGGCTTTGAGCTCAATCAGAAAGCTGCTACTCACCTTCCAAGAACAAAAGTGTAGTCACTGGGAAAAAGAAGCTACAGTTGAGGATCTGAAATGTCTAGGCTGACAGCTTGCAGTGAGGATGCTAAGAAACCACAAAAAGATCTAACAAGAGGAAAAGCAAAACTATTCCCTAAAGCACATTACATGTTTTAAATAACCTGAACTACAGGGTTGCCACTATTGGCCTGGAAAGATCAGTTGAACTAATATTTGTACAGATTCATTCTGTGCAATTACAAAGCGGTGAGTAAGATAGCACACAGCAGTAAATTGCAGGTAATGAAAACAACACCTGAGGGAAGAGTAGATGGCTGGGCTATTTCTTCCCCTCCCTGAACATGCACAAACCCTGAATGCAATGCTAGAAAGAAAATCTATGTCCCATAAGAGAGAGGCGAATTTAATAAACATGAATGATGGAGCACAAACACGGGATAGCCTTTGGGCATTATGGGAGCTGCACTAAAATTATATTTAAAGTAGATCAATGAGAAGTGCCTGAATAGGAGCAAACTGGGAGGGAAAAAAAAAAAAGAAAAACAACTGATCTGGAGATACACTGCTGGCAATGTAGACTGATCCAGAAGACAAATGACATGACTTTCAGGAAGTGCATTTATTGAAAACACATTGCTGCCAGCCACAGGACACATCCAGCCCTAACAGTCAGGCTGACCTCTATTTCGGTACCAAAACTCAACCAAGCTTAACTGTTAAAGCAGTAAAATACGTGGCATCAACCCTTTAAATATACACAGCATCCGACCACAACAAACACTAAATTAAATGAGCAGAAACTAGGGAAAAGTATTGTCTGGATAAGGAGACTCCACTCAGACATGCAGTGTACAACAGGAGTTCTCAGCCCGGACCTCGGAGGACCACAAGGCCAGTAGTGCTGCACTGGAACAGGATGCTGCCTGAAAGAGACCTCTGCGATTGCAATATGGAAAAGCCTGTGAACCACTGTGATCAAGGGAAAACCTGCATTAAGATGACTGCTGGCTCCTTTTTCTCCCTCTTTTGGCTGTTCCATTAACCATGTTTCTGTCCAGTCCATAGCACGCTGGACCTATTTTACACCAATTGGTGTAACATTCCAAGACACCTATAAAACAAGATTAGCAGGTCCTGACTCCCCTTGGAAACAGCTTCCTGAGACAAGGATGAAGCATTACAGGTACAGTAACTAAAACAATGCTGGCCTTTAAAATAATTAAACTAGTGTTTAATGTGTTCTCATTAAATGTTTAACGAAGAAAACACTGATCCCAGCTGTGTGCTGCGGCGGCACAGTAAGGACTTCACCTGCAATAAGCATGTAAACACAGGCACAAATGTGTAGGTCCACCACCCTGCTGCTGAAAGAGCTGTCTGAGGCAATTCGTTAACACGGCATCTCACCAACAGATCCCACCGCCCACCTGTGCATGTAGGACAGGAAATGATACGGACGTATTTATTGGATTGTTAAAGGAATAATAAAACTAAGTGAGCAATTCATTGAAAACGTGAAGGGGAAGAGACTAGCTAGTCTCCCTTAGCTGCTTAACAATCAAAACTGAAGAAAAACACGGTAAGAAATATGACTGATAGAACTCATAAGTCAAGTGAAAAAGCCAAGCTCCTTTTCCTTGTTACAGGTGCTTTTACAGTTTCTATAGAATGAAGTTTTTAAGAGAATACATGTCACCCCTTATGATACAATACTAACCCTGAAGCAAAATATTTTGTCACTTTTTCCCACACGCATACCATCTTGACAATCCGGTCAAGGGATTATTTTTTTTTCTGGAACTGAAGAAAATAGATCTTTCATTTTGGTTTGAGTTCATTCTCTGTAATTAACTTCAACAGAAGTAGAGAGGTGCAATAAGTTACGATACTGTATAGAATCTTATGTCGTAAGACACATTAGAAGAAGTAAGAAATACTGCCTTTTAGCAAATTTTAGGGGGAAAATAACCTTAACTTATGCTATTACTGTATTACCCTGTATTACCGTGATCATACTTTAACTCCACCTATGCTGGCACGTATTTTTATGTTATAGCCCTTACAAGAGCAAAATGCATTCACTACATGTAAAGTGCACGGAAGTGTCACATCAAGTAACATTGCTATGCAACATCCTTCTTTTTGTTGCAAACTAAGATATGTACATTACATACATTTTAATCATCATCTTTGATTTTTGTAAATTTTAACTGTACTCACTAATTTGAATTCACATACCTAGTCTGGCATACCAGCTTTAAATATTTCCAATAAATGAGACAAATTTAAAACACATGAAACATTTGCCGTTAGAGTATTTATTTATTGTTGTTTCCACCTTCATTACGAATCAGAAGAGTCCTGGCTGTGCTTTGTCATGACTACTCTGTGACCATTTTTGTTACATCCAAGAGCCCCTGAAGGAAACAACAGTAGGAAGCACAAAGAAGGCTGAGCTCTTCTGCTTCAAACCAACCGGATCACTTCAGCTGTTCAGCTAGTATGCCTCAATAAAACCATTTGTTTTAAGGAGCTTCCCACTCCTATCATGAAAACTATCACAAAACCACAATCTAAAACAGTATTTGTCCTTTCAGAAATCTCCAAGAGTTGATAGAAATCTAGACACATGTACAAATATATATATATATATAATACATAAAAATATAAAAACTGGGAGAGAAAACCTGGAAAAATACTAGTATTATTTTTCAAGACAGTCTGGAAAACTACGGTCATTCATTGGTATGACTCAAAAGCTAGATTCTTTCAGCAATGGGCAGTTAATTGATACAGCAATCTTTCATTTCAAGACAGAAAACTTTTCTCTGTAACACATGACACACGCACGGACGTGTGGTGCCAGCAAGAAATGAGAATTACAGGACAGGCTGTGGTAGAGGAGTCAGGCTGCAAGCAGACTCCCAGTTCCAGAGAACTGGAAATTGGTGTCCCTAGAAAGCTCTGGATTTGCAGCTGAAAATCTCTCCTCTGAAAGAATTTTTCCATGGTTAACATGGTATGCTTTTTCAAATAACCTTTTCATTCCTCTCTCACTCCAAAATTACCCTATTTTAAATGTAAAATTCCCAGAATACGTTGAAAGTGCTTAACAATAACATTTTGCACTGAATTATCTGTACAATATATATCACATGATTTAAGAGCTGTAAAGCTTGATGGATCTGTGGTTAAGAATTGACACAGTTGTCAATTTAATGGGAAATTAGGAGTTATCATGACTCAACTCATTCATACTTCTGACTGCAAATAACCTTTCCGAATTACTGTTCGAGGTCTGAAAACATCTTTACATAAATAGCCTGAGTGGTATGGTATGAGGCACTCCATTGGTCCCCCAAGCAAGACATTTCAGACTCCAGATCATTATTTTCATTATATTAGAAAACACCTGAAAATAGCCTGATACATTCACACCACTTAAGTTTCAGGGTTCTGATCCTCTACAGACTAATAAAACTTCTTATTGCTAGACTTAAATACTGCCACTGGAGACAGCAGACTGCTCAAATGGCTAAATTTGCAAAATAAATGCTTATAGCATGTGAAATTGTGAACACCAAAAAATATAGAAATAAATTGTTAATTTTTATCTTTATTTTGTAAACTGAATATCGAACACTCACCAGTTGTCAAATATTCACCAGTTCCATCAAACAGTCATGAAAAAGGAAGGAAAATCAAAACAAACCAAACAAAACCAGTAAGATGTGGTTTTTTGATTGTTTCGAAATCTTCCAAGATTTGCACATATATTTATATGCAAAAAGAGTAGGCATTTCTTTAAAATAAGGCACGCACAAAATAATTAGAATAACAAAGCTGTGCCAACTTTAGGTTTTGTTGTTGTTGTTTTAAATTGGCAAGCAGCTATCATCCATAAATTGTAACAAAAATGTCCAAAGGCATTAGAACAAATAGGATTTCAGCACTTAACCCATCTACTATTTCTATACTGTTCTCACCAGAGTTGAGCATTATTTTTCTTTCATTGTGTGACAATTGCTAAGCAAATAAAGCACCACGTTTTATAAAACAAAAGAGAGCTATCATATAAACTACATGCATATTTTGCCAGTCACAGAGTATGACAGATTTTCAGTAAAATTTGACCTGACAAGATAAAGGATATAATACCGCCACGATATCCAAGGAATTAAGCAGTATAATTCTCATTAAGGTTGTGCCATTAATCCCTGCACACAGTGTATTGGAAACTCACACTCAAATGATGTATTTCTAGATATTGGTCGAAATTACAGTCCTCCAGAATCAGATTATAATTGCATAGGATTGCAAATTGTACATTTGTCAGTTCCTAGAAACAAACGGAAAGCAAAATCTGCAGTTTTAATGGGTGTTTTCATGCTAAATACAGATACTGAAAACATTGCAGTTCATTTACCAATTAGACAAAACTTGTTTCCCTTGTCTTCTTCTTCTCTTTTTGGTACATTCTGAGCATATTATGAAACCACAAAAAGACAGATAAAACTTTAAGGGTAGAAATAACATAGGAAAATCTACTGAGTCTTTACTTACTATATAGAACCAACAAACTCTCCTTTTGAGAACTTAAATTAGACATTCAGAAGATTGGATGTCACTATTTGGGGTTTTCTTATTTCCTTTTTTTTTTTTTTTTTTTAAATGAAAGATGAATAATAGTCCTACATTGTATTTCAACCTGTGGATTCAGGAAACAGACCTTAAACAAATCTTCAATACTCAATAAATTGTGAGAAGTACTATTTCCAATGTGTTTACTTCTTGCCAATAATAGCTTCAAGTTAGAAAGAATAACAAGAATCAAGATTTTTGTAAACGTCACTTTCCACGTATTCAGAAAAATTCAGAAAAAACTGTTTCCTAGCCCAAATATTTTAATTAAAAACAAGTCTGTATAAAACCATCTCTACTTCTAATCTTAGGAACTAGGTAGCTTTACAGAGAAATCACTCATACTTCCATGTTCTTTGTAGTAGATTTGTTTAAGCATGACAGAAACAGGTCCTGAGGTAATTCAAGATACTACAGGTCCTCGATTTTGTGCTTTCCATTTTCCAACAAAGAAAACAAGCATAATTTAATTTGCTACTGTGGTGGTTTTTTTTTAAAAAAAAAGCCTAGAGATAAACCATCTTTGGTTTTGTGTAACTAAACAGATCACAGCCCAAGTAGATCAGATTAACTGTGACAGCAAGATTGTGTTGACAAACAGAACAGAAAAGACTCTGGACACTTTTTGTGAATAGAAAAAGCACAATAGAACATACAAATCTACTTGCCAGCAGGCTGTTTTAAGCTCGTGTTTAACCTGTTGCAAGCAAAGGGTGGAGGAGTAAGATGTAAGGGGTTTTTATTGATCAAAGATATTCAGGTGCTGTGACACCAACTGCAAAGCATTACAGGCAAGGGCTTTTCACTGCCCTTTTCATATATACATTTTTTAAAACATGGCTGAAGTTGTCTTTTTAATTATTCCACTTCAGCTGCTATAATGCCTGTTAGCAACAATTATGGCAAAAGCAATCTCCACTGGGGACTGAAGCACCACAGCCAGCCTTGTAAGCGAACACACAGCTCAGCCTGCTAACTCCCTCTTAGGAAACATTTTCAATTAAAATGTGGGTAAAATCTGGATAGAAATGTGTGATTATCAGACTCATTGCTGATTTCCTAGAACAGGAAGCAAATCACACCATGCAAGTAAAAATACATCCAAAACATTTAGCTATCGGAGGGTTAGGTTTTCTCCTGGGAAGCATGGATCTTACTGCTGCATTTTGCATAAGGATGGCAGGCAGAAAGCAGCGAACAAGTGCATCTCTGGAAGTTTCTGGAAGATTTCTTATTTCCACAGTGGTTCTGTAATAAAATTTGACCAGAGCACTCGAACTTCAAATTCCTTCACTGACAGTTCACATCTGTATATTGAGATTTTGCTTGGGTTCTTAAGGAAGCAAGACTTATGCGTTCATAATACCTATTTTATTTTTTTCTCCAGTTGATTAATTTCAACTAAAATTGAAGAGGGGAAAATCCTTCAAAAACACCAAGTTGGACTGGTCTCATGAAAAAGGTGGTGGCTATGTAGAGGCAAAGACCTTAAATAGCCTCATCTCAACAGTATTAGGGGAGTAATGAGAACCTACAAAGACCTTATGAGCAACAGCTGGAGGAATCCTGGCTTCAGAAGCAATGTTGATCCCCAGACCACTTGTTAGAGGTGTATGCAGAAGATCACCTCCAATCTGAATACACTGTGAAGAAAATATCCTGGATTCCTTTTTTCTTGGCTACACATGCATAGTTCTCATTATCCCTACTTGGGTTTCTTTATGAAACGGCAAACAGAAGTATAAAAGCAATAAAAAAGTCTGTGTTAGAGGCAAGAAGGATGGAAGATAAGTAATACCACAACTCCTTCCCCGATCTTGCTGCTGACCTTCCATCCCACATTTCTGCTCTAGGTGTAGTGTCCCCATTGCAGCCCAGGTAAGGTGTCTCTGCCTGCACACCACGTCCCAGAGGGACACCCAAGGGACAGGACAGGGGTGCACCACAGCACCCCGTCACTGTGCAGCCAGGTCACAGGGGTAACACTGAGCTCACAAGTCACGGCCACGCCAAAAATCACCTGGTGTGTGCCAGGAAAAGGAGGCAACAGTAGAAATAATAGGCAAGCACATACTCTGAGACAGAAAAAGCCGTAATTGACAAAGCTGGAGAGCTCTTTTAACCGTTTCAGGTGTCATTAAACCACTTCTGGCACTGTGGGAAGCTATTTCTAAATGCATTTGAGTAAGGCTGAAAGTATCGTTTTATACATTGGATCACTGGGGGAAAAAGAAAAAAAAAAAAAAAGAATGACAAAAGGGAAATAAGATTCCCCTTTGGGTCTAATCAACATTCACACATCAGCAGATGTTTTTCGACTCCTCTCAGATAAAAACATATGATGGTATACCTTCTGCTTTCTTTCTGGAACACTAATTACCGACTGCACAAAAAGTCTGATCAATGCAGCATGTGATCACTCTAATTCACACATTTTTCACTCACAACCTGAGTTTGTATTTATTGAGAGAAAAAGATAAAAGGTTCCAAGGTGAGCCATTTCAGCTTGCAGGATCACCCACCAAATGTCATCCAGCTTCCTTTTTTCAGATGCAGGTGGCTCCCTCTCCTTGATCTTTCAGCACCTACCCCAAACTGGAACAGGATGATGCACAGTTCAGCCCAGGAACTGCAGAAAAAAAGTTGGCTGGCACAAGGAAGCCAGAAACACGTAAGGCAGTGATAGCTTCCCCCACCTAACCCTGCGAAAGTGTTTGCCATTCTGGAATAGCATTGTACTGCTACCAGTGCTTTTAATCTTTATCCGCAGCAAAGTAGGAGCATGTCGTGTGTTTCTCTGGCTTGCAAGCCCCACAACGGTGACCACAGTGGCAATCAGTGTCTAATTGTCCGCATGGCTGAAGCAACGCGTGTTTGCAAGCCATGCTGCTCCCCTGGGAACTCGTCTGCTCTCCCCTGTGTCCATGTGCTGACAGAAGGACCTCGGCTTGAATCTGAAATCTATTTTAGAGATGATTATGGTGACAGTTTCTGAATGGGAGCACAGACCTAAAACCCTCATCAAATATTTATCTGCTTTATCACCATTAAAGGGTAATTTTAAAAGAGATGGAAGATTATACGGAAATACTGCCACTGACTTACTGACAAATTTAATCCAACCCATGGTATCTCCAGGCACTATCCCAGTGGCACATGCGTGGCTCTCCCCAAAACCAATATCAGCAATCTGACAGCTCACCAGACAAACACTACACGTCCAATTTCCAGATACAGAGGACTCACACAAAAGGGAAAGAGAAAGAAGCTGAATAATTTCCTTAAGCATTGAGTATCATTTACAATACAGAGGTAGGCATTTTGTGATGCAAAAAGAAAACGCATGCCGTTCATTTCATAAAGCAAATAACTTAGGGAACCATTAACAGGAAATCAATCATTGTTATAGATCTATTCTAATGGATGGAAAATGAAAACTAAGGAAACACAATCATAGCCATTTTGATGAAAAATTAGATAGGAGTTATTGAATACAAAAGCAAAATCATACACAACCCCCATCTTTCTAATTGCTGTTTATTGCAATACGCAGTCAGGTTCAGCATCGTTAGTCCAAGCGCTTGTCCATAGCAAATGCGATATTGCAGAGCTGGCTGTAAACTAAAATCCTTTGGGCTGAGTTTTCATTTCAATACACAGAGAATTACTTCGAGGACTCCTAGCACTGTTATTGGCAGTACTTACAATTCATAGTGCAATGCAGTGAAAACTTCTATGCCTCTAATACGTCTTAAGTTTTTCTTCAGAATAAGCTTTTTCAGATGAGAATGAGCTATTCTTGCCAAACAACGCACAAAAACTGCAATGTGTTATGTGCTGTTTGTCTTTTTGACTAGGCAGCACAATAGTCATTCTCCTACCTTCTCTCTCCACCACATTAAACATTTTCCACAGAATCTTCAGATTTTCAAAGAGGCTCATGATTAGGAAATAACAGGAGGAGAGAATAACCTGCGCACTCTTGAAAATCCAGCCATAAACTCTGCAAGTCTTACCATGTAGCACTACTCTCTTTCCTTTGCAGGCCTACAGCAGCCTAATGCTAAAATACAACTATTCTGCATGTATTCTTAAATCTTCTATTTCAAACTGGTTTTAGTTTAGTGGAATGCAACAAATAGTTGGTAAACCGAAAGTCCAGCAATGGAGTGGTCACTTCCAACGAGCTCCTAGTTGCCTTACTAACTCCTTTCTTTTTCCTCTCCTTTTTTTTTTTTTTAATGGTTTATATTAGTTGGTATTACTTCAATGAAATGTTGGCGTTCAGAAATTACAATTTAAGCAAAATTAATTTTTAAGATGTAAAATCTTTCATTTCAGAAGTCTTTGTAAAATGAATGCCAATTTATCAAATCTAAATCTTGCAAACTCAATGACCTCCCGAGTTTCTGGGTAAAATTTCTGAGACAGAAAAAGGAAAGGACAGGCCCACCCCCCCACCACCAAATAACCTCAAAGTCCAGGCACTCATACAGGCTATTAGAAATCCTTCCTAATGAAGGAAAAACACCAGGCAGAGACTTGAACTTGCACGTCCCACCTTCCAGGCTACGCAAACATAGACATCATGTTTTCAATAGAATAAGCTTAGAAATCATTCCGATGCAGGGTGCACAGAATGGGAAAATTCTTTTTCCCTTCCAGTACCACTCAGTACAACCTCTATCTTGCAAAACCTCATAAACAGAGCATTAAATGAGTAAGTAACAGAAAGTGCATGAGAAACAAAACAGGAATTAGAAATGGAAGGAAGGGAGAAAGGAAGAACCATTCATTTCATTTTAACTTCTCCTGTGCTGGTTTTTGTTGATCTTTAAAATCTGTGAGTGATATTCAAGCTGAACTAAGTAATTACCAATTTTTTGAGATGCTTCAATAGTGGCAGAATACTATTCTGTACCATGTTTAGTAGCTAGCATCCATCTTCGAGGATGCCTCAAACATCTGGATATGTCTTGATATTTGACCTTTTTGCTCTGACATGATGGCTTAGTTTCTCTGGGTATTAATATACTGTTTGATAATTAACATACCTGGCATATCTAAAAAGAATTGACCTCGTATTCTGAAAAGCCAGAGCCTAGATTAAGTAGATCATGATAGGGTGTCTGGTGATCTTAAGAGCTAAAAATTAACATTCCCAGTTTAAACTAATGAATTTTAAATTAAACGTTACACCTATGTTGTGATCTGTGTTCTGATAGATACTGAGTTAGCTGAAAACAACCTAACACATAGCTCCTCACAGGTAGAATTGCATTGCTCCTCAAAGGAGCAAATCACTTCTACATTTTGATACTGTGCAGCTTTCAAGATCTGCGTTAGCTCACATGCAGCTCGTCCAAGTGCCTCCCTACTGCACTGCAGTATGCAGCATGGACATACCACAGCGATATACGGAAGGGAAGAATTTAACCAATTCTCCACCTAGCAAAGCTGTAGGGTTCTTCACGTCTGTATCATTGCGGAGATCTAATGATGCACCAAACGCTGAGGCACCTGAGCTCTGCCTTAAGGGCTGGCCATAAAACAAAGCTAGTTATTCTAGGGCCAGCACAAAAACTTTCTCTAAGACCTTGTGCTTCACTTGTTAAAGCTGCAGCAACAGCCAGTGAAGTGATTTAAAATTCAGGATCTTTGAAGAATCAGTTTCCACGGTCTGATTCACTGGTGAGTACAGACATCTTCAATGCCACTTAACATTGCTCTACAGATGCAGTGTCCCAAAAGATGAATTATTTCCCCATATGCCTGACCTAAAATTTTAGGTAGACATATAAGATTTCACTTAGGTCTGGAAAAGCTTGTTTAAAGAAAATTCATGCTCCTGGCTTCAGTCTTGGCATTTACATCTGCCAGAATTGGTAGGATGCGTTCCAAGGTATAGTAAGTGTCTCAGTTTTTCAGCTGCCACTCAACCTGACCTAAGTAATTAGTCCAAGTCATCATCCAGACAAGTTACCTGCTAATTTCTACGACACAACCAATATTTTCCTCAAGTTTGCAGAAGGGAGAATTGCGACACTTTGCAGTATAGATATATTTTTATTACTGCAGTCAAATGAAAATGCTGCCGTATTAGAATCAGTTATCAACAAATTACTCAGGGAAAAAAAAAAAAAAAAAAGAGATTAATTTTCCTTACACTTTGTGCTGTAGCACAGGTATGAATTAATGGAAATACCTAGCCTTTAGCTTTATTCATTTTGCTTTCAAACTGATACCCAATTTGAAAGACAGATCTGTTTTGATCCTTTTGCTAAACATGGATCAAACCCTGTATTTCACTTGCAGACACAATTTCCAACTTAGTCATCATTTGAAGTTAATCAAGGCATTTCCTCATCTTGTAATTTCTCACCTGCAGGTAGTTAGAACTATGACTACAATTAAAATTACCATTAAAAACTTCATGCTGTGGTTTCATTACCCATGTCAAAGGAGTTACATTAATTATGAATTACAATATTCACAGAGTTGTGTTAACATGCATCTCAACAGGAATCATGAGATTTCTACTGAAATCTGCAATGCAAGACTAAATTTGGGTAAACACCTGAGAACTCAAGTTAAAACTCCGCTTCATGAAAGAATGACTCGGCCACTCACATTGTCAGAGAGGTGGATCAGTACATTGGTCATGAACACAGAGCGCTCACACACTGACATCAATGCATTATAGGCTGCTTGTCGTTACTCTCTCAGCTAAAAGGAAAAGACCTTTTTTTTTTTTTTCCCCTCAGGAAAAGGTCTTGGAACCAACGCAGTTCCCTTCAAAGTAAACTGAAAGACTCTCGCAGCACCTCTCTGTGACTCCTTCCAGCAAGTAACCAGGTGTAATTACGTGTAAGGCAGAGGGCGGTGTGTGATTATACGGCATTCCTATCTCTGGATGTAAATGCAGTAGTCTGGCTGCACAGAGACAGCATCCGAGATCTGCATGGTTCTTGTACTGCCAGCAGCAGCTACTGTTCTCTCCTGCGCAGGGCCATACTGCATTTCCCCAAAGGAAGCCTTTTAAATTGGGTCACTTATTCCTTTTAAGGATAAATAATAGATAAATTGTTAATCTCCCAGTTTATTTGCAATCTGAAAATATGAAAGCCATCACTGCTACAAGCTCTGAAAGGGGAAGTAAAAATATATTTTATTTTCTTATTAATGTAACAGAATAAAATATATATACACAGAGTAAATTAATCACAGAGTAAAACAAGCATTTGAACCTTCAGATATGTCACAAAGCTAGATGATGCAGAAATAAACATTATTCATAGATGACCCACAATATATCCACAGTTACTGCACATATATAAATCAAAGTCAAAGTCAAGTGCTAGATAAAGCAAGCTGATGTCAGCAAAAGGAACTGGTTCCATCTTTTATCAAGTGTCTTCATACTTTTCCAAAATAATTACTCGTCTTTTCACCTTGTCCTATAGTTACATTTGCACGCTCTATACGCCCTCCTCTGGGAAAACTTTTCTTTAAGTGACTTTCTCTTACTTCCTATTTATTTAAGATCAGAAAAGACAGTCAAAAGAAGCTGATGATCATATATCTGTAACAAATATGAAAGCAAAAAGAAGCATGCAGACAATCACCCTGATCTTTCTGTGTGCACCTTGTGCCCTTCTCTTTCACCTGTCTTCTAAAGTGAAAGTTCTTCAGACTGAAGACTGTCTCGTTGTGTATCTGCATACTATTACCACGATACAAAGAATGGCAGAGCCCAGAGAGATGCTGTATTTTCAGCTGACAGTCCTCAGGAGTTCTTGGTATCATCCTGCCACTATGTCTTGATAAAAGAGGTTGCAAAACTGTGAAAGAAAGGTTCGTCAGCTCCCCACAGCCACCCATTTGCACAGTGCTGACCATCACTGAGAAGGGCATCTCCTAATCCCAAGTACTGACCAGCATGTATCACAGCACCAAGAGCTTCAGCAACGAGTGAGATATAAACTAAACACTGATTTAACAGACATGCTTACAGCAAGAACCTTATAATAAATTGCTGCAAATACTGAAATTAACTCTTAATAATCTGCAAAAAAAATAATTTAAACTTAAAAAAAATGCAAGCAGTACTCACTATGTAGGTAATACAATGAGAAGTTGGGGTGGATTTATTCAAAACTCACCAATAATGAAACACAAATTAAATAAAGGCATTTACAGAGAAAGAGATTTGCAGGCAGCATGCAGCTGGCAAGACAGAATTCTATTGTCATGAATAAGCTGAAAGGGGAAAGAGAGAAGGAAACAAAGATGAGGCAAGGACAGCAAGATATAGGGACAAATGGCACAAAGAAATCTGTTCATAAAGAGAAAGAACAGAAAAAAATGAATTAGAAAATAAAGTCATCAGCACGAAGGCAAGAGGAACAAGAAGGAAGCATGAGAAGAATGCCGCTCTCTAGAAGGGCAATTTTTAGTTACTAAGAGAAAGTAGTAACAAGCTGCTGCTTGCATGTCTAAATGCAAGCAGCTTTAAGGGAAGTCCAAAAACCCTCAGGCGTAAGAGTCAAAACTGTCTGACTTGGGGAGCTGAGAGAAGAGACATAACATTTCATGTCCATTTTCCGTCTGCAACCCAAATCTGGCACAGATGGCTCATAAACGATTGTCACTGCCAGAAATCTGCAAACGATTGTCACTACCAGCAACCCATTGGCCTATTATGAAATGAGTTTTACTCTCAGCCTGGACGTTGATACCGCAAAGGTGGCCGGAGGTCAGAACACTACAAGGCAGCCGGGGAGTTGCTGTCTGTCACACGGCCCAACGCGTACCCTGCACGAGGCGGAACAGTCAAGGGACTCACTCCCCGACTCAGATCCCCCTCCAGCCCACCGCAAAGTGCAGGGCGACTCGGTTCCAGTTGCTGATCTCCCTTGAGCTGCGCCCCATTTCCATGTAAGCCAGTTCCCTACAACTTCCATTGGTCTTTATTTCCCTCCTGGGCAGAACTGAAGCGATGTTTTATTGCCCTCTCCCTACCAGGCTGACGGCAGGCAGCACTGCCTCTGTCCATGTGCTTGTACAGCTCCCTACCACTGATGCCAGGCACAACAGGGCTTTGATCTCAGCTGGGGCCTCCACGCACTGTAACAGCACCACCTATATATCAGCACAGACCCCCATTAAGAGAGCTCTAACTTAAACTTTTTAACAGCACGTGACTAGGCTAATTTTATACATAGCAATAACCTGAGACAAGGCAGCCTAATTTAGAGCAGAGCAGACGCATGTTCTTTGTACCTTTTCCTTTCGAAAAAGCAAATCTCTTATAAATTATCAATGCCATTCCCCACAGGAGGCAGCTGAGATCAAGCTTGCCTGTGCTGTGATGCACTCACCACCACAAACTGCACCTTGCAGAGGGGGCAAGCACTTTACCTGTGCTGCTGCCCCTAGGATAGATATTATACCAGGATTTCAGAAAGCACGTAGAAACAGGCGTGGGACACCCTTCGTCTTCAAGCGCATTCCCGTCCCAGAACTTGTTTACACATCACGCTTTCAGAAATCTTCTTAGCTGCTCTAATTGCTATGATTCATGAATTTACAACACAGCTCTGCTCCAACACAATTTTCATCCGACTGCAGTCCCTCACCTTGCAAATAAATACGTAGCGACTCTTTAGAGCTGCAATTTCTAAGCACAACCTTAAAACTTCAGAGCAAATTCATAAAAGCTAGGGAAAATTGAGCCTCCTAAAAAATGTCACGCATAAAGTAACGTATATTATGACTGTCACCCTGTATACATCAAGAGGTTCGGTGCCCCTGCGTAAGCACGCTGCGGATCACTTCATACAGCGCCTTCCACTCAACGTGCACCCCACGGTATGGCCCGCGGGCTCCTGCCGGCCGCAGCAGCTCCGTCCCCACAAATCCTCCCAGAAGCGCACAGGCGCTGTGCGGCGATCCCAGGGGACTGGCGGTACATTTATTCCTACGGGTACTGCACTTTTCAGCTGAAAGTCTTTATACATTTCTCGTTAAACAGGTTAGATAGTTTTATAAAGGCTGCTTTCAGGGGTACAGTATGAAGACTTATTGCTGAAGAAGTGAGTAAGAATGTAATAGTAATAGGCACTAGGACCTTACTCCAAGCATATTGATGCTTTTATCTTAGGCGGCAACAGTTTCTTTTAGCTGCAGTTAAGTACTAAGTCCTTGCTTATCTGAGGCACAACAGCATAAAACAAAAACAAGTATCTTGATTTCAGAAATTCCCTACATCAAAAATGAGTTCAGGAAAACAAGGTGAAACTGAAACATATTTCTAAACTAAAAAAAAATGAACTTCTCTGAATCCATAATGATTCCATCTATTTTTGCTTTGTATTTTCTACTGGAAACTGCTAAAGGATCCCAAAGCAAAATACCACTGTGCTTGAGAATGCAAATCCTAACGAAGTGCTCTCTTACTCCCAATGGCCATCCGGGGTCACCTTTTTGGAGGGGAAAAGGAGGGAAGAGTACATGAGCTGCAAATGATTTTTTACTTAAGTCTAAACTATTTTGATTCTTTGTAATAAGTGACAGAGATATTCTTAAAATGGGTTCAGTTTCTTTCTTTGTTTTTAAAGAAAATTGTAGGCAAGTATACCCAATATACAGTCATACAAGTAAGGGCTTAATCGTATGCTTGAATTTCTATCTATGAAATAGTTTTTTTGAAAATAAATGCAATGTATTTGCTTTAAAAAATCATTTCTCAATTATATTTCAAAACATTAGCAAACCTGAATCTCCTCATCCTATGACTATTAGTGTTTCAAAAACAGAATGCAGAAGAGAAGAAGAAGAAAAGGCATTTAAGGCAAAATGCTGAAACCCACAAATAATTTGAACCTTTCATACACCTTGGTATGAGAATGCTTGCACTGACACTGAAGGAATTGTTTAATGTTTTTTGCTCACTCACCCAAAATGTTCTTAGCATCTTAAGAGCAGAAGTGTCATCTGCTTTGTGAGTTTTGGGCATCCAAACAGATTGCTTAAAGAGTTGTGCAAGACACACATCTCTCTGGATCATGTCACTGTAAGGAAAACTGCGACTTTTTGCAGAAGTAAAAAACACTTCTCTGAGTTAATTCAGGTATACAGCTGTGCATACACGCAGTGGCAAGGAGGAACAATGTAGGTTTAGGAGTCATGCTACCATTTTAAAGTCTGTGCCAACGTTGAAACAGCTTTGCCTAGCTCAGAGAATGGCTCGCAGCATCTCCTAGCACAGCGTGCATCAGCGAGGCTCAGGCTGCCTCCGACTTCTCTACAGACTTTGGCATGCCCAACACCCTGCGTCCTGTCCCCCACCCTCGCAGCAGCACTGCTGGCTGTCACATGCCGTCCAGGCCATAAAGAGGGCGAAGAACAGGCCCCTGAGCTCTGAGAGTCTGCAGCTACGGGACTCGCTACAGCAAACAAGAATCTGAAGCAACAGGGCAGGTAAGGACTATCTGCTGCCGGAGAGAAGATGAAGTATTCCAAGGGGTGTACACCCAGCTGCTCCCTCACTTTGCACGTTTCAGTTCCACAAAGGCTACTTTGACCTAATTTACAAATAAAATGTTTTCAAACATAATGGCAGTTATATACACATTTGAAGACTACTGTTTCCCAGATAGGCGTGTCTAGGGGATCCTGGAAGATGCATGTTCAGCAAGATTTGCAAAGACAAACCTCTGGCTCTGGAATTAGCTCTCTGTAGATGGAAAAATAAGTCAACTCCCTGGAGAGAGCTCAAATTATAGTAGAAGTCTAAACCAAGACATGTCAGAGCAGAAGCAGGGTTTGTTTGCCTTTTGGTTTGGGGGGGGGCTTCTTAGCAGTTGCTGGCCATAAATGCGTGGTTAACATTCATGAAGTATACTGTATTAGAAAAGACACAACTATTGTCACACCAGTGTTTCTCTGAAGATCTACTGTTTTGTCTCTGCTTGCTTCTCTGAACTGCACTGAACAGAAAGAAAAAAAGATGCTTTATCTCCTTCTTCTAAACAATTGCTAGAAACCCTGCAAACTTTTGGTATTGGCCTCTGCAGAGCCTTGCGTATAGGGAGAGAAGAGGCAAACAGTTAAATTGCTGCTGGGAAGAGCCATGAACAGCTGTTCTTGTGGTATTTTTGCCTTCATTACACTGGCTTCAAATTGCATCAGAATGCATCAGCTCGTCATTTTTGAAGCCTTACTGCCAATTCCTTACATCTTTTTAAAACGCGTGCTCTGAAAGAGCTGCTGGAGAGAGAGCAGCAATGTTCTTGGGCTCGCTGCAATCAGTTTTCTTTCTTTCCGATTCCTCTATTGAACGGTCACGCACGCAGATTAAAACAACAGCCTGCTGCTTGCGTGCCCATCGTTTTTTCCTTTGTACCGGGGAGGGCTTCACTTGTGTCCAGGTTGAGCTCGTCGTGGCATATGGTCGCTACAAATACTGCCCTTTAGAATGAGGCAAACTGAACGTGACCTGCGCGAACAGCTGCCTTTGTTTTAAGAGGCGCTCTGTAAATATTGTTAAGCTCCCGGTTCTCCGGAGCTAACGAGCCCAGCGCTGTGCGCGAGGGTACCCGCGTGGCTTTATTTACAACCAAGGAAGGCACCAAGCGCGCTGCGCTGCCTTACCCGGACGCGCCATCTCTTCTCGCACTAGCCCCGTTTGAAAAGAAGACTTGAAACGTGACAACGGAGCCGTAGGGCCGCCAGCACGAGCGGCAGCTTCGGAAGCGGCGCTCCGGTCGCTCCCTGGCACGGGTCACCCCCCCGGGCTCCGCACCCCCCGGCTCACCGGGTCACAGCCGCGCCGCTGCACGGCTCGGGGCAAGCTGGGGGGGGCACGGCCGGACCCCCGCCAGGCCAGGCGAGGCGGCGCCGAGGCTCCCCGCCCGCCCGGGCCGGCTCCCGCTGACGCACGGGGCTCCCGGGCAGCGGCCGCGGCGGCCCCGGTAGCTTATGGCAACGGCGGAGCCAATGGCAGCCGCCCGCCGGGCGCTACCATGGCGATCCCGCTGCTCGCCATGGCGGCGGCGCCGGCCGCTCGGCGTTCACGGGGACCGGCAGCCGTGCCCGGCCCGGCCCGGCCGCGCTCTCGGCGGCCCCCGGGGGCAGCGGGTGCCCGGCGGGGCCGGGGCTGCTGGGGGGGGAGCCGCCCCCGCTGCCGGCGGCTCTCAACTTGGCGGAGCGGCACCGGCCCGAGTTGGGAGGCGGCGGCGGGGCCCCCTCCCGCGGCGGCCGCTCACCTGTAAGGGATCCAGTCCGCCTGGTGCCTCGAAGTCATCTCTCCACGGCGGCGGTGCCCGGAGCCGAGGGGGGGGACGCGGCCGCTGCTGCCCGAGTCGGATCCCGCCGCGGCACGGGCGCGGGCAGCATCCTCCGTCC
>CM021701.1:60602799-60628682 GCA_011074415.1 Stictonetta naevosa | reverse complement strand
AGCCGCCCGCCCCCCCGCTGCCGCCGCGCTGAGGCATCGCCCGGGCAGGGCGGGCCGGGCCGCCCTCCGCGCCGGGCCCGCCCCTGCCCCGTCAGCCGCGCCGCCACTGACTCACGGCCGGCGCCCGCCCGGCCATTGGGCATGTGCGGGGCGCCTCGGCCGGGGGGCTCGCGACGCTCCGTTAACGGCCGGAGCGCGAGGCGGGCAACGGCCCGGCCCTGAGGCCGGTAACGGTCAGGCAGCCCTCACGGCTCGGCCCGGCTTTGAGCAGTCCCCAGTCGAGCCTCGTCTCGGCAGCCAGAAACGCCAGCAACTCGACCCAAAATGGCTGAGGCGGCTCGGGGTGAGGGCTTAGCGCGGTTAAGCGAGGCGTTCGGTGGCACCGAGCTCGGGAGCTCCCCGGGCAGCCGAGCCCGGCTTCGGCAGCGCATCGTCCTGGCCAGAGCAGCTCCTCTCCGGCCCTGCAGGCGCAGCAGAAGTCGGGGCTATTTAAGCTGTTAACTCGACCGTGGAAATCGCTTCTCCTGCCGTTAGGCTGTTTCTGGCTCTAGGCTTGTTCGCTCACCGAGCGAATAAACCAGAAACGTGACTATGGTTCGCCCGCCTGAACTTCTGAAAAGCTGTTTGCTATAAAGCCAGAATCCTGAATATAAACACTCATAGAGTGAGTAACCACGGTCAGAAGAAAGAAAGAATTAAGGAAGAGTATAATCTCCCCTATTTGTTTTGAATAATTGCCATCAGACCCCTAATATCTGGGAAGGGTTTGTTTTTTTTTTTGTATATGGAAGAGATTTAAAGAAAAAGACAGGTTAGCTGAAGTCAGCTTTGTGCACAGAATGGGCATTGTGAAATAAACCATCAGAGAGTTTAGCGTGGCACCCACTGCACCCTGGAAAGGCTAAAATAGAGAGGAGCACCTAAGTGAGAGAGACACGAGGCTCTGACTTGCTAAGCCATCCCCAAATGGCAGCGTTGGTCCTCTACTTCTGGTGGTGCGAACTCATGTGGAAGAAGGACAGTACAGGTTATCCCACTTCAAGGTACTGCAGAATTGGAAAGATGAATCATTAAGAGTGTGGAAAGGTGCACATCTGAACAGAGAGTGGAAAGAACTTAGAAAGAACTGTTCACCTAAGAAAACAGGAGGAGTTTAAAAGTAAGCGTCTAGGAAAAGTTGAGAAGAACAGGAATTCTGGTTCTCTCTCCTGTTTTCATAGCATAAAAAACAAGGAGGCACAATGACATTATAATTTAGAAAATTAAACACAGATTGAAAGAGATACTTTTTCAACCAATGTAATTGTATGGTAGTTCACTACTAAAGAACGTGTCTAGGGCCAGGAAACCAGCAGGAGCCAACAAAGACAGCATGCTTAGCAGATACCAGAAGTGTTACTGCATCATTCACTCTCCAGAACTTTTGAAAAGCTGTTCTGTTTAAAGCCAGGACCCTGAATTTAAACATTTTCCAGAAGTCAGAATGAGATCTGCCATTAAGGAAGAGTTCTCTCAAATCTGTGCAGATAAGATAACTTGCTATTGCTTGACCAGCATCAAACACCAGGCTTGACAGACCCCAGTTCCCATTGGGCACAATCTGGAACTGTAAAACAACATGCCTCACCAGCCTCAGCACCAGTGTTACAAATGTGAGGAGGCAGCTACGGGAGAGAGATGCCCATCTCCCGCTACCATGCTGATGAGGCTTCTGTAGAAAAGAAAGAAGAGTCGAAAGCTCTCAAGACTGGTAATTAGAATACCCGTTTTCAAAAGGCCCTAAGTGTAAAGTCTGATAGATGAGCTAGTGCACACACATCAGAAAGATGAACTGGCTCTGAACCTTTGAGCTATATGAATCAGGGAAGTGCTTACTGTCACTTAAACAGCCCAAGACCATGTCTGCATCAACAAATACAAAATATACAGGGTTTCTAGATGTTCAAAAAAGGGAAGTCCATCAGGGTGTCCTGGAAGATGGGAGTACACAGCGATTAGCTTTCCTCTAGGGAAAGCTGATGCAGGGAAGAAGTAGTATCAGGAAAATTGTGTGGGGAGAAACAGAAAGAAAAACAGTTTTCTTTGCCATTTTATCTCCTTATTAGGTTTACTTACCTTCCCAACCCTCCTTTTAATCCTCCCCCACACTGATTCTCCCTCAGCCAATTTACATCCCAGGTCACTTGCTTTTATACTGCCTCACTCTTACCAGCAATAATCTGTCCCTGTTTCTGAAGTGGGTGAGCTGAGCAACAGCCAGTGGCATCAGGGCAGGGTTACTACCTAAAGCGTACATTTTGCTGTGTGACAAGCCTCAAAATTGCCCTTGAGGTGCAGACCTATTCACTTACATTTCAGGTAACTTTCAGCAGCTCAAAGACCTGGCTTTTGCAAATTACAGTTTCCCCAAGTACTAATACTAAAAAAAAATTAGAAAAATACAGCAGGTAGCAAATAGCCCTTATATGCAATAATAATTTCTAGATGCTATCTGTAAAGAGAATTGTACTTCTCAAAAGCCATACTTAGTTTCAGATACCAGCATGATGGGCAATGTAGTCTCTTAGAAAAGCAGTGCTCTAAAGTTTAAATATACATATATATATATATATAAACCACAGAAAGCAACAACATAGGTGCAAACTGATCTCCTCCATTGACAAATGCATCTCATCGTCTTTATGTATGTTGTCCTACCTTGCCAGTTATTCCTATTTCGTTCTCTGTGTAAAATAAGTGTTCTCCTAATACACTTTTGATTGAAATGATAATACAACTACATAAAACAGTTGAAAACACCTGCGTTTGCAACTGAAAGTCTTCCAGCAATCTGGGTAGAGAGCACGACATCAAAGCAGGAGGACTCTTTTGAAGGGGGTAGGCAGAACTTCAGCAAGCTCTAAAATAAGAGCCAGATATAAGCTCTTTCCTAAAAGTACAGAAAAAGGAAAAGTGCAATAACGAGCACCATGGGTTTTATTTGTGGACTCATCCTGGTTCTACATTGTGGTGTAACAGACATCCAAATTCACATTTCCTAAGTCATTCAGAGCACAGAAAACACTTCTGTTCAGAATTCTAAATCATACGATATCACAAACAGGACAGATTTCACATAATTGTGTAAGCCTTCTGGGTTTTCCTTTATCAGCTTAGATGTGTCTAACTTTAAGCTCCAAATGACAAGGATTAGCAATGTGTTTCTGCTGGCATAACTTCAGAAGTGGTTGTGTGTAGATTTTTCTATTCCAATATATCTAAAAATTAAGCCATCATATTTGAAGCAAAACCATGCCAAGTAAAACTTACCTGCATTCATTACAAAATTAGAGCTCCTAGCAAGGTTCATGAACTTTTCTGCATAAAGCTCAGATCAGGTGCAAACGTATCTGGGATATTTTGTTTGTTTTAAAGTCAAGCTGCACCTAACCAGGGCCAGATGCAAAATACAAGGTTTAGAATAATGAAGCAGAATTCAGCAGGTTCAGCAGATTTCTTCCCAAGCAGTGAGTTTTGGAATGTGTTTAAACAAATCCAGAATAAACTCCAGGGAGAAAATTAAGAGTGTTAAAATTTTCACAAATCAAAACAAAGCTCACAAAGTGAATAAAATCAAAGTATCAAATGGCAATTTTCTGCTCCTTGTTGTGGGCTTTGGTTGCGGCTTATGCCAAGTTCACATTCCTTGTGACTTTGGACAGAAAAAAGGTCAAGTTATATCTTCTTTTTTCTTGAGTAAAACAAAAATGCTTTATTTTTTATATCGCAATTTCAAAAGTAGCAAGAAAATTACGTGGTAAAGGTGAGCAATTTGGAGATAAAACTCTGCAAAGGAGACAAATTTTTATATGAAAGATTTATTGCAGCCTTTACATGGTTGATCTTCTCTCTCAGCTCACTTTTCCTTACTGTATTTCATCTGTTTTCATTCCAGTAAGTACCTTTGTGTTTCTTTATTGTGAGGCTGTGAAGCATAAATACCAATTGGTAAGACACTGAAATAAAAACTGCTCTGCAATATCAGAATAGGGTTCCCTAGCCTCCCAAACAGTATGTTTTCACTTTAGTCTCTTCGGTTTGAACTTGTCTAGCTCCATTGAGATCCTGTCTAATTTTTGTGATTAATGAGGATTTTTGTGATTTTGTGGGCAACCTGGTCTAGTAGAAGGTGTCTGTGTCCATGGCAGGGGGTTGGAACTGGATGGTCTTTAAGGTCTTTTCCAAACCAAACCATTCTATGATTAAACCGATGCTTACATCTACATCTTCCTATAAAGAAAGTATTAAAAAATGTTAACTTTTGAGGAGTGAGGTGCTTGCTGCTGGTGGCCAGCTTTCAACACCTCCTAAGTAAGTCTTTAATTCTAGTCTTGTAGCAGATCTTGGAACAACAGTCAAGCCTCTCTCTCAAAATCTTGTACTGGATATATATCCAATGCTCTGATTCTCCACTGTAATTAATGAACCCTGGTACTAAGGTGGAAAAAAAAAGTCTCTTGCACAGAGACTAACTGATGTGATCGTTACACACAACGTCACTGACACTTGAGCAAGAAACTAGCGTCATCATAATTTGAGCTCCTGTTGTCTTTGGAATTGCTGTCCCATTGAACACTCATCCAAATGCAGTGGGACCACTAGAAGTGGATTCTGCTGCATGCTCCCTTCAGCCTCCCCTTTTTTCTGCCCTCTAATATTATTCCAATATGCAGATACCAAAAAGGATTGTGTAGAATGAATTTTCCTACAATAGCACTTAAATACAAAATGGATAATCCCATTTCAGCATATCTTCCATAGGTTTTTGATCTTAAACTTTCTCCCCCCCCCTTTGAAGGTTATTATTAAACCAACATTTGCACAGTAATTCTGTTCTCTCCTCTTGCACTGGTGGTTTTCAAACTTTTCTGAACCATTTAGGCTATTTGTGGGTCAGTCAAAGCAGCTAGAATACCAAATCAAAAAGGCATTGTCAGAAGAGACTCTTAGCACCTATAAGACAGGCCTGTATTCAGAGCAAACTAAATCACAGCTCGCTGCCCAGCAAAATCATAAGTCACTTTTTGCCAGTTTTCCCCTCGTAAAAGTCAGTGGTAGTTTTCAGTTCCAGCTTTATTATTGTTTTTTTCTCCTCCACAGAGTCTCAGGAAGTTTGGTGATGGAGGGTACCTTCGGAGATCATCTTGCCCAGCCGCTCTGCCTAGAGCTGTGCCAACTACAGCAGGTTTCTCAAGGACATGGTCAGGTAAGTGTTGATTATCTCCAAGCACGGAGACTCTCCAACTTTTCTGAGCAACTCGGGCCACTGTTTGACTGTCCTCATAATGAAGAGGTGTTGTCTTATGTCTAAATGGAATTTCCTGTATATCAATGTGCCTTTTACTCATGTCGTTTCCTCCGAGCTAAGTCACATTATTTTACACTCAACCAGCAAGAGGGGAACTACTGTATCTCTCTTTGTTATCATGACAAATCCGAAGGACCTTGAAGTGTCCTTGCAGTAAAAAAACAGGCTCTTTCGAATCAGACAGAGAACCATCTTGAAATTCTTGTAAGCTGTTAGCAAATGGTAACATGTCTTAGCCTGCTGAAAAGATAAAATCCAAACTGTTTCTTTGCATCAAATAGTCTTTCCTTTGCAGTAGGATGAGTAGGCAACTGTACTTGATACTGCAAAGCCTCAGGATTAATCTGAAGCTAAGTACATCCTTCATAGCTGTTCTGTAAAACTGTCTACCCTAGCTGAGTATACAGTTTTAAATGTACATGCTTAGCTTTTGGGGAACTAAACAACAACAAAAACAGTTTTAAAAATCCTGCCTAATTCTCAGAAATGATTGCAACCCACAGACGTTTCAAACTGAGACATGACTTATGTGCCTTTAAAACCTGCTTTACCTGACAATGAGCCAGAAAATTAAAATGCTCCCAGCAGAACTTGTGAGTAGAACCAGAAACACTTTGCCATAGGTGTTCATTTGGAACATCATGATAATGACCTCCTTTTATACTCTCTAGATTTCTTCTTCCATCAAACATGAATACTGAAAGAAGTCAGTTTATTTAGGAAAAAAAAAGAGCCATGGGCTCTGAAAAACTTAACGTTCCATTACACTGTAACACAGAATTGCAAATCAAATTAAAATGAGGTTGAGGTCACTGTACAAGCAAAAATATTTGAATGATTTTGTTTGGAGGCAGAGCAGATAGAAAAGTGGGAGACTAACTTTATAATAGTTAAGCGTTTTGATAATTAGAAAACATGCTATAGTCTTCAAGGTCTTCAGATGATATTTAAGATTAAATAGTATTAAGTTACTCTTTTCAGTCGCTTTCTTTAAAAAGGTATTGCTAGTGAAACTTTGCACAAAGAACAACTACTGAAATTGTTTTTCTGCTCTCTTCCCAATGCAATGGGTCAAATAGATTTGAGCATGCAATAGAAATACCCAGCTGTCATTCAGAATTAATGCTACTTACTAGCTTGATTTACTGCAATCATCTACACTCTGGCAAATACATGACACTATTTGTAAAATGACTGCTTTACACCATTGTTATAATACAATACAATAAAATGCTGCATTCACATTAGAGATAATAACCTGAGGCAAAAGCAAAAATGTAGTCTGCCTACAGCTATAAAGAAAGTCTCTGGGCAAGCTAGGAATTGAGTAGTCCACCTTCACCGAAACATCCATCTACTGTGCATGCAAAGCATATTCTGGGTATTGTGTGCCAAGCGCTGAGTTCTCTGTGTTTCCCAATACAAGGACAGGATGAAAGTGCATTGCTTACTCAGTGTTTCTCTGAATTGCAACTGATAATTTCAAATATACAGATGCACTAAACTTAACTTATACGTCTGGATAAGAATTTCTGTCTGCAAGAATTAAAAGTATTATTTATTTCACAACACCATTTCATGTCAATAGATGACTGAAGCTGCGGCTAAATAGCTCAACAGAAGCTAAATGTGAGCCACTGTATTCAATAACGTGGTACAATTTAAAGAGGCTTTCTTATTTATTGTGTTTTAACATTCTCATAAAAATGTTTTAGTTCACCGTTTACCAGGTTCTCAGTGATCTAGCTGTCACAGAGTTTAACAGATACAGGCTGGACAGCCCCCAGCTTCCTTTGGAGGATGCGGAGGCTGTTTATCTTTGGCAAGGAGGTAGCTCCTCTCATACGTACGTGGGGAGTGCTCCCTGCCCACACCCAGGAGTCTCCATGGGCCCATCATGCAACCCAGCACCCGTCTCCTGCAAAGCTTCCCACCAGCACTTCACTAGGAGTTCCAGGTGGTCCTGCCTGACCATGCGTCTGCCAGCCCCCTCTGAAAGGACAACCCCAATGTTAAGGCATGAAATAGGTGAGGTCCCAGAACATCACAAGCAGGGGGCACCTGCATGGAGCCAGATCCTGCTGCACTGCAGCACTCAGCCCAACACTTTCCATGCAGCAGGGAAAAACCCAATGGTGAGTTACTAGCATGTCTGTGAGAACTATATCAGCTGCATCTGGCAGACCAAGAGCACATTTTCCTCATTAACTTCAATAAATTGAGTAGACTCACCTCAACAGCAAGTACAAATGAAAGCAATTTTTTTTGTTAATTTTCTGGGAGGAATAAAAAAGACAGAGGAACTATTATTTGCAAAATATCTTTCCTGGCAGCTAGACGTGAAGGTAAGTTTTTAAAATTTTCCTCTGGACCTAAAATGATAATTATTTAAGTACTAATTAATTACCAAGCAAAACATATGCCTTCAAAGAGTGCCATAAAGAAGATATAAAGGATGCATTAATATGAGGTTTCCACTTCAAAAAAATAAGTTCTTCAAAGACAGTTTTCTTGTATGATAGAAGGTAAAGCAACATTTCTCATGTAATTTTGGGGTAAGAATTAAAAAAAAAAAAAAATCAAATAGTGAAAGTGAGCTTAAATCTCCATAGGAAGTATTTTTTAGAAATTAAATTGATACAAAATTTTCTGAGCCTGAGCAGGTTTTCGTATAGGGAGATGACTATGATTTTTTAAGTTTTTTTTTTTTTTTTTTTAAACTTTGGCTTTGCATAAAACAATCTCTTTTGGCATCTTGGACCCTTTTCAGACATTTAATTTCTCCTAAATTACTGTAGGTGGGTTATATCTCTATGTCCTCCTCTCTAATCTCTGAATCAGGCATCTCTTTGACTTTTGGGGATTTCTTCACACCTCCTTATCAATGACAGTTCTGTGCTTTTCTTCTAAGCCAAATCCTGCACCACTTTCCTTCCATTGATAACACATTTTCCCCTCTGTCCTTTCAGCCACAGTGAGCTGGGTTCCTGTGCCTAGGTCATTCATGTACCAAACACAGTTATTCATCTCTAGATCAAAACATTGATCCTATGATTGTCCTTCAGTTGCCCCTTCAGAAGCAGCAAGTTGCAAAGCCAAAGCAATTGAAAGCAAAGACTTCCTGGCTTGCCCAAAAATGTATTATTCACAACTAAATCAAAAGGGGGCTCTGAGTTCAACACTACGGTCCTTCAGTGGATGTGCACAACGAGTACCTGCAAAACAAAATGTGAAACCAGACAGAAGACTTGCAAAATATGATGCATTTGCTTTAAAAAAAAAATAAACACTTCTGTGGAAGTTTAGTTGCAGGCCTGAGTTTAGTGAGAGGTCAGGGGAGAGGAAAAACATAAAGGGCATGAGACAGCTCAGGATGTCAGTCTGCTATTGCCTTGCTGCTGGTACCAGCATTTGTTCCTATTTCTGCATGAATGATGTGGCAGTTTCTCAGTTTACCTCTCTTCCTTTCACAACTCCATCTCCTTGTTTTGGACTTTTTTTTTTAAATCTAATTAGGTTCTTCAGAAAATATCAGGGTTCAAGTCTTAAGGAAGGGATTTTTACTGTCTCTGCAGTATTACCCCACCTGCCCCGGGACAGTAGTTAATCTCAGGTTCAACACACTTTGGAAGATGAGGAAGAAGGAAGCCTGAGGCAGGAAAGAAGCAGGAAAGAGCAGAGGAAGAAGGGAGCCTTACAAAATAGGATCAGGGAATAGAAGGAAAAAAAAATGATTTTCTGCATTTACTAAAAATCTGTTCTAAAACTAGTGATGACCCCTTTCCCAGAGAATACTAATATATTTAGATATGTTAAATATACGTACATGTTGTACTTCTAGCAACGGTAATGAAGTCACTGTGCATGCTAGGTATCTGGACTTCTTTCTGCTGTACCTGCTGTGTGACTCTACTCCCTCTCATGGCTTCTTGACTGTAACAGTGGCCTTGAGAATCCACTTTGCAAAAAGCACCATTTCTTCCTCAGGAAGTACTGAACAGTTTCCTCATTCTGACATTTGCTATTTATTGATTCTTGTCCACACTGTCTTCCTGTACATTAAAAAGATGATAATATAACAGCTTGTTAACAAACAGTGCTATATTGTACTGCAGGAGCAAAGAGATGCGTTGAGACACACTGACTCAAAGACCTAGAGAAACTCCCTTCTGTGCCTCAGCATGTCTTCCAATTTAACTCTCAAGCAAACCCAGTTAACAATAAGACTTGGCCTTTATATAGAAGCCTCAAAGCAAAACTAAGACTTGCAGAAGAAACTCAAGTCAAGGAGGAAAAAAAGAAAAATGCAGCCAATCTAGAAAACATTGAAAAAGTTCACTAAAGGGTAACAGGTAAACTGATGTGGAAAAAGAGCAAAAAACGAACAGAAGGGAAGAAAATATATATTATTTTAAAAAAAGAACAGGAGAGTCAGGTCTAGAAGACAGAGTTGAAGATAATAGACTAAATACAGTCAGAGAAAGTACATGCAAAAGTTCCATATGTCAGCAGGCTGGAAAACAAAGCAAAACTAAAACAACTAACAAAAATACAGCAATTCTAGTACAATGAAAAGCCTCCAGAAATACCACATATTGTAATGGGTTAGTAGAGTAAGTCAATCAATTCGAAATGAGGTCACAATAGAAATATGCAAAGGTATGCAGTACCTGAAGGGGCAGCAGCAGGTGGTTACTGATACTTTTCTTCTTGTTGCCAAATTCTTACCACTTGATAGCAATCAATTTTGTTGACAAAACATGCCCACCATATAGTAAATAAGCAACACTTGAAAGAAAAGAGATACTGCACATTTTTCTGAATGGCAGAGTTGACTTCAAATCTTTTAAAAACAAATCCATCAGTAGAAACAGATACTACTGTGCTAAACTATACTGAAAATATCCAGCACCACAGAGCTGTGTTCCTGGAGGTTATGCATTTTCCTGCTATATGCCCTAGCTGTCAGACAGTAGTTAAGAGTTTGATTTTTTCCCCTTCACTACTCACTTTGTGCACAGACTCTTCAACGGTTCTTAATGCATTACTACACTGAGATAGGATATTGCAGGACAGTCTGTGGCTCAGACGTGAGTTTTATTCTGGAAAAAAAAGTAATTGACAGTAAGTAGACATTTCCAGAAATCCATTGGAATTGGTCAAAGTATTTATGCATGTCTATTCTATAGTCAACCTCGTAAGATTGAGGTAGAGCTGAGAGGAGGAAAACACAATCAGACTAGCCAGCCTTAAACATTCTACCATGTTTTCCAAATGTCACTAAGTGCTGACTTTCCTTGATACAACTTTTGATTATTTGCAATTAAATCCAAATCTGCACGGTTAAAGAAAATGGTTCATTAATTCAATTATTTGTAAGAATCAGTTGATATAATTTCCTTTGAAACCACACCTCTGACTTAACTGTAAATCAGAAAAGAATAGTGGAAAAAAATTAGGTTTTTGTATTGACATCCTGTTTAACAGGCTTCACCATCCAGCACAGGCTTTAGAGTGGCAGTTAAATAGGTTCCTCTGAGCATATTCCCCCTATTCCTCCTTCTCTACAGTAGCTGTAAAATGTAGAAAGTAGTACAAATAGTCTTGCTTGCTTACCTGAAACAGACACACATTGACCATACACAAAATGGAGACTCTGGGTTCTTTTAACACCTACCACTCAATGATTTATGTCATATATATATATAGTTATATTAATTCCCAACTGACATGAAATTAATCCTAAGCAGGTACAAAGGGAGATGCACGTCTGTCCCAATTGACAATAATAGAAATGATTAAATATATTTATCTTGAAAAACAAGAGGTTTTCAGCATCACAGTTATTTCCAGAGATGCTTGAAGCTACATTTCCTATCCTGTGATCAGCTGCATCCCTGAAGTAATCTATTGCCCCTTTATTTAAAAGAAAATATTCATGAACAAAGGTAGTGTTGCAAACACCTGTAGCCCCTGAAGACCAAGAGAACTCCAGGCAAGAAAGCAAAGCATCCAAAGAGGCAGCACACCAAAAAACCGGCACAAAACCAGCACGAGACTGAGTTTCAACAGAACAAAATTCTCAGTTCAGACCCTGATCACCTGATTTTGAACACGTCACTTCACCATTGGGTCTTTCCTTATGCAATGTTTACAGTGTAAACACACGAGGTGGTCAAATTGTGGTGCAGTACAGGCTCGTGATGCACGTGTTGCACCTAGCAGTGCCATTATCTGGGTGGAGAGCTCTGCGTTACTAACCCAAAAAAAACAAATAGCAAACACGGAAAAAAAAATCTACATCAGTTTACACTAAGCTGAATTTGCAAGCAAAAAACACTTTGGCAGTGTAGTTTAAGTTAGAATCTGTAGGGTTTTTAAGAAGGCCAGGTCACTAAAGTGCCTAGTGAGTAATTGGTCTTGAGGTACTGAACATCCTGTTGCCCATCACAGGACGATTTGTCACTTAATCAGCCAGTGCACATGGGCTCAAGGAATTTCTCTCATTTGTCTCATAACAAAAGAGATCTTCAGCAAAGAATCCCAAGAAAACACAGCACAGAATGTGTAATGCAAAGCTTTCTGCTCTAAGTGAGAATCATTTAATCAACCTGCAATCTGACATAGAAGAATAAAACTTACTCGAGTAAATCCAAGCAAATGTAGTGGTTTAATCGTATCCCCAAAGAACAGCCAGGCTGCTGACTGTTACATAGTTTACCAGCACTGGACTGAAGACAAGTTAGGATTTTGATTCCTTCCATACTTCATTTCAGCGACATTCATGCAGAAAATTCCTCAGTCTTCCATAGCAGTGCATATATATTGTTACACGCATCAAAGTAATAGAGAAAACAAAGATGGAGATTTAACTTCTACAGAGGTGAAAATCTGTTTTACTGACAACACTTCTGATAATCTATAACTTGGCTAGCTCATCTGAAAAGAAGAACAAGTCCCTGCTGTACCATTATGTAAAGGCATGTGGAAGCTGTATGGCTCCCCGATTACTTACATTTCTTTAGGAGAAACATTGACTCTGCCATGGATAAAAGGTATCCTGAGTAGTAGCAAAAATTGAGAGCATAGCGGGAACAAAATCTTCCATTTACAAAACATAACCAGCCTCCCATGTCTTAGGGTACTGAAGGAAGAGTCCAACCAGCCTTAATGTCTGAGGAGCTGTCTTGCCTGGATGACTGGCTGCCTCAGTGGTTTCATTTACTGCCCCCAGCCTACTGCAACATACTCGTCACTGACAAATATATTTCTGGAGAAACAGAGGGCTAAATGAACTAACCTGTATTTGCACCTCTGGATGACAATTCCATGTGGATATCACCCAGAGCTCGTGATGCTGTCACCCAAAGAGTAAGCTGCATACTTTTATTCAATCTATTCTCATCTTGCATTTAAAACTTTTTTCCTTACAAAGTATTTCCACGTTATACATGCAGAGGGAAAGAGAATGAATGGACTGACTTCTGAAGAAAGAGAAATGTTCCAGGGCAATATCATCAATTATTTATGGGTTTAAGTCTGAATAACTTCATCTGAACATTTGTTCCATGTGTGATTTACTCTGGCAGATAAGTTAGTAAGTGTAAAGAGATGGATGGAGTAGCCAAAATCTTCTCAATTTCACTTCCAACAGAATATAGCTGCTGCATGGTAGCAAAACATCAAATAAGAGAATAAAAGTTGAAAGCTAAATAATTGAAAACTTGGTTGGGTAAAACCATCTCTTTTGCTAACCTACCCTACATAAGTGTTCTATGAAAAATATAGAGTCAGGCTCAGTTCTTGGATAAAACCTGTAATTATTTTATAAAGACATATTGTAATTGAGGATGATTCAGAGATAGCTGAAGAAATAGCAGCTGTATCAATCTTCAGGGAAACAATTCACAGAACTACATTTTTAGAGACTCCTCAAGGGCAACTGCTAGCTATAGCCCATCTGTTCATAAAATCAAAATGAGAAAAAAAAATCAATTATGATTTAAATTTAAATCAGATTTCAAGCCCAAAGCTTCTAAATTTCCTTGTCTAAGATTGCAAGCACAGAGGCTTTGGATTTAAAAGCTGCATGATCTACTTGAAAAAATGGCTGGCAGGTCACACCACTGCTTGTTCAGGTCTCTCCTTTAGGCCTCATCTGCAAATACTTGAATTTTCCCCCCTTTACTCACAGTCAAAATGATGTCCTAAACTTCAGTTTCCATAGCCCACCCAGCATAGCAGACCATAGCCTTTTCCAGGTCCCGCCAGCAAGTCAGTTTGCTGCCCTGGCTCTCATCCGAGGCAGGCTCCTGTCCCCAGGGAGACCAAGCAGTGGCTCTCTGGCTGCGGCTCTGTCCTTTTGCATTTCAAGCATGGAACACCCTGAATGTCAAGATCAACAAACCATAGGAAGAAGTTGGATGCAAAGATAATGAGGAAAGTGACATGGAAGTTCTATCAAACAGCATTTTGCTAGTCAACAGATTGGTTCAATGTCTCTCAGATCACAGGTCACTGCATGGATATCCGTGGGAAACAGACACAAAGATAGATTTATGAGTAGTCGTTCACATGTAAGGAATGCAATTGGGAATTAGATTTGGATTTCCTGTTGCAGCATAAACATCAGATTACATTATTGCTGGGAGAGCTGCAATGCTAAGAGCTAACACCATAACAAGACCTCCTCAGTGTTCATAAATAAAGCTTCATTTTATTAATCCGTGGAGAAAGCTCTGTGTTCAGATGGATTTATTAACATTGTCTACCTTGCTTGAAATATATACTGCAAAACCTACGGAAGCATGGAAGATATTGTCTATAACAATAAGAACTGCAAATCAACCTCACAATTTCTAAAGGGATGAGCAGAACTTCACTGAGTTGGAGTGATGAAGATTTACAGCAACTAAGGGCTTGGTCCATTATTCCTGTAATACTACATAAATCATCATAAAACACGACAGATGCAGTATTAATGATGAGCTGCTAAAACTTAACCAGGATCTCCCTCAAACCTTGTTCCTTCAATCAGCGCTACATATGACACTTCTGGAATAAGCTGCTCTTTCATTCCAAATCCATCAAATTTTATATATTCCCTCTCCTTGAAGTGATGGGTTTTTGGCTAGGACAAATTTTGTAGCTGAGCCTTTGCTGGTCCTGGTCTGGAGTTCACTTTGAGAGTATAACCATCCTCTACTTCTGATGCATGAAACTTGTATCAGAGTTAGGTTATCTGATGGGCAAACAAAACTCTCACTGAGCCTAGAGGGTGAACAAGCTGATGCTAGATGAGGGTGAAGGGGAAATCCAGAATAATGATGAAGATAACTCCCAAAACCAGCTTCCCTTTCCTTCTCGCTCCAGGCAGTGAGAATGGTGTGCAGAGAGCACGAGAAGAGCACTTTCACACGCTCCAGCAAGACAGTAGCTCTGCCCGCTGTACTGCTAAAGAAGGGATGGATGCCTACCAGTGCAGGAAGAAACACCTGCTTTTGCAAGAAGCTGCTGTCTAAGCAGGCAGCAACATCTCAAGAAAGGGGAAAAAAACACCTCTTAATGCATTGAAGTAGAACTGCAACACCTTCCTTTAGACACAGCACATTCCTCTCCTCCCACCACTCTCCATGAAGCCAGACCATGTGTTTGGAGGACACATGGCAAATTTGTCCTTTGGGGCAGACATGCAACTTTCCATGCATTTATAAGAAGGCATGTAGAAGACTTCATACAGTATTTCACCTACCCTTGCAGCCTCCTGGGGACAGAGGCTCAGCCCATCTCTCTGCTCTCCTTAGAGCCTTTTCAAGAGTTCTGGCCTGCAGTTGGCTCAACAGACTACCACACAGAAGAGGCTACCTTCTTCAGAGGAGTTTGGGAGGCTCTGGGAAAAATGGCACCTGCACTGCGGATTCCATCCATTCAGAAATCACACCACACTTCTCCAATGCTGCAGAACTGGCTTAAAAAAAGTCATAGTGTTCCCAAATACATCCAGTCTGTTTTGAGCTGACCACTGGATTTCAGCTTTAGCATTGTGGTTTTTAACATTTTCTCTACAACAGGGAGTGCTGGAAGTATTTTCCCTGCAGATCAGCAGGCTTACAAAATCACAAGTGCTGAGGCTTTGGACTCTGTCTCATGAGAGTCTCGAAGTGCTGAGAAAGCAAGCAGTAATGTGGACCAAACATATAAGAAGTCCAGCTGATTTCCATGGAAGTAGTTAATGTGCGGCAATGACTGAGTGCATAAGTTACCATGAAATAATATATATTTGAGTTACATGCATGCAGCATCAGTACTCAACTGATCTTTAGTCATTTATTGATTACTAAATAATTAGCTTTTACCACCAATATACCTTTGATTAATCATACTTTCCATAGCAGTTGAAAGTGGATCAGACCACAAAACATCAGTATGGAAAAGTTTTCCGGTGCTTTGCATTTTCTTCTGAGATGAGTGAGATAGATTAACTACTTTCTCAGTGACAGTATATGTTATTTGGATGGATAAGTGTTCTTTAGATCACATTCCAACCCCCTGCCATGGGCAGGGACACCTCCCAGCAGACCAAGCTGCCCAAAGCCCCATCCAGCCTGGCCTTGAGCACCTCCAGGGATGGGGCATCCACAGCTTCTCTGGGCAACCTGTGCCAGTGCCTCACCACCCTCACAGTGAATAGCTTCCTCCTAACATCTAATGCAAATCTCCCTTCTTTTACTTGAAAACCATTCATGGCCCTTATCTGGATCTGCTCTACAAGTCCACATCTTTCTTGTGCTGCAGAAACCAGACCTGGATGCAGTACTCCAAGTGGGATCAGCAACATTCTCCATTCTAATAGTTTATGTAAATATATATATATATATTTTTTTCAAGCGAATTGTGAGCAGCATTAGCACTCGAACTGAAAGATGCTGACTCGACAGCACTTTAATACATGAGAATTTGAGAATTTCTCCCCAAAATAGAGTACAAACAGGGGAGAGGCAATTAAAAAAAAAAGAGAATCATAGGGTCAAATCCTGTCCCACAACAAAGCCATTCCAGGAAAATGCTGGTGATGAAGAACTGATAGACGAGCACCTCACAACATTGCCTCAGATTCACACCAATGCCAGCATCTGAGAATGATTTAGCAAGCTGCCTCCAATGCAGGCTATGCCAGCTGTTCAGACCTAGTAATACACAGTCCAGTTGGTGAAAGGGTGCTCATTGTATCAGCATTCCCTGTCTGTCCCAGGATCTCCAGGTTGTACAGATCTATACCAAAGGCTGAAAAAGTCCTGAAAACTTCCTCCTGCATGTTGCAAATGATTTGATTTTTGCTGCAATAGACAAGCAGATCATTTAACAACTATACCTTTGCCATTCCAAATTTACATGCCGTCTTATTCCTCTGGCACATAATGGAAATTTGATTAGTAACTTGGAGAAACAAAGTTTCTTCTCCTAAGAACCATTTCCAACAGCAACGTCCATGTCACCTGTTATGACACTAACAATTAGGAGCAGATCAGCCTTACCACAGGAGTTCTGAGATCTAGCTAGAAAGCGTTGATTATATGACTTGACCCACAAAGAACCAAAATGGTTGAAGATGGGGCAGACTTTCCATTTTCATGTGGTTTCTTTTACAAGTTTGTAAGAGAAATATTAATAGCACACTAATGGTAGCAATTACTGTAATGAATGTAACAGCTGGTACCAGCAGCTGAGCATACGTTTTGGTTTTATACTTTTCATGTATGGTGCGAGGTGGCTCTGAGCCGTTACAATCACAGTCTCTCACTTTTCCTCTCTGAGGATTCTATTTTCAGCATGCCTGTGCCAAAAAGATGGAGAGCTACCATTGTAAATATGTCACCCCCCAGGACGTTATTTGCACTCTAAGAAACAAGTAGCATGTTCAAAGTAGACCGGGTATGGTCAGTCTCTCAATCCGCTCCAGTATTCTCTGTGAGTGGGGTTTCACCAAAGCAAGTGTCTTTCAGCTGTGTGTCAAGCAGTTTGTTCCTCCTCTTCCTAAAGAGAAAAACAGGCAGAGGAACTTCTGCAGTAGAACCATGAAGCAAGAAATAATCCTGCTCACTTGGAAACGTTTACATACAAAATGCATGTCTGGGCTCCCAAGACTGCCACCCACCTGCTCTGCCTCTGAACAGACTCTATGAAAATAGATGAAACAGAAACGCAGCACAGACGCTAAGAAAAGTTAGAAAGAAAATGAGAAAGTTGTTCTGGCCCATCTTCTCTCAGGTTATAGAAGGAATTTTAATTAGGAATTAATTAGGCTGCTGCTCTGCAGGACATGGACATCTAGTAGCCATTTGAATGATGGGTTTTAGTCAAGCTCATACGATAATGCCAACCTCCTCAAGAGCAGTTCAGTTCAGGGCTTTACCTCCAAACTCCCAAACCCTGCCAAGTTTGGCATTCGACATTCCTGTTTTAAACTTGGAATTCAAGCCTATTCAAATGCTTGGCAGTATCAGTATGCTTTTCCTGCTAACAGTCTAGGAACTAAGGAGCCTGAGGCACTCCCAAGCTTCTGTAAAAACATGCAAGAATTGAACTGCGTACAGGAAACAAGGGAAGCATGGAAAGTGGTGAGCATTTCTGGTATTCGCTTTGCAGGGTGTTAAAACTTAAAAGGCTACAATGACCACGTCCATCATCTGTTCAAGTACTGAACGTTCAAGGCTAATGTTTATTGAATCAGTGAAGTCTTTCCTTCCCTAAGATAGGAAATTGCAGATTCCTCTTTAAATCAAGCCTCAGACTGCTATCCAATCAATCAAAATACAACAGAAGTACTTTAATTTGTCTCTCCTGAAGAGCTACATCTCCCAAAATTACCTTGAATCTCTCTCGGTATAAAACACTTCCAGAATTCATCAAGTACCTAGACTGAAGACAACATCTATTACCACATTTGGAGCTATCATCTTGGAAGCTTAAGTTAAATTTGATTCTCATGGCCCCATCTTCTAAACCAACGGTACTGGTTACTTCATGTGTTTGTTTTGATGGACTGTTCCAGTGTACAGTGCCATTATAAAATGTAATGACTTCTTATATCTCCTCTCTGTGAAATCGCATAGGGTGTGAACTAAAGTTTTACGTTTAAGCTTCATGCATATGCAGCAGGACATTATGCAGTAATCCTCAATGTCAAAAGAGGGAAAAGAATGTAAAAGGCAGAGAGTAGAGAACACACCAAGATAGTTGTTGAACGGATATTAATTTCTGAGAAGCAACAGAAGACAAAATACTTTTTTTTCTATGCTAAAATACAGCATTAGGATCTTTACTGTTCTGAGATTGGTGGAATGCAAATCTCAAAGTACAAGGCTCAGAGAAAAACAAAGACACATAACATATCCAGTGAGGTCTGCAAAAAACAAAGGGACAACTTAAAGGCAATCTGTCAGTGTAATAGCAAAGCAGGCACAGTTGCTGACTTCAGCAAGGAAGCAGACAGCTGCATTTTGAACAAATGAGAAGCCCTGGAGAAGCGTTGCTGGCAGCTGTGTTAGAAGGGCATTAAAATAATAAAATCCTGCAGTCACAAGGGCAAGTGTTGCAGATACAGGTGAGTCATGGACTATTTCAGGACACAGGTCTTTGAACCTCAGAACTCTTAGGGACACCTACAACGTGGCCTCACATGTCTCTCTGTGGGAAACACACGATCAAAGAGAGACATCCTCAGATGACTCAGTTACCACAGTATCATTTTTAGACACCTTTCTCTGGTTTGCTTAATCCAAAACAAATCTCAATGAAAAGCAATGCAGAAGTCCTATTTCTGCTCAGATTGATGAGTGCCAGGCTGGTGGTCCTAGAAAGTGTTGTTGCCATTGATATATCAAAGTCTGCATTTAAAACAAAAAACAGAAGAAAGACTGAGTTTTTATTCAGATTCTAGAATATCATCCAAAACAAAAGGGAGGATACAACCCCGCTACAAAATTGTGGTAGAAGCTGTAACAACAACAGCAGGTATTCTGACAGTCTTACATCCTTGGCACAGTATGACAACAAACCAATAAATACACAATGAAAAGTAAAATGACAAAAATGCACTTGACTTATTGGAAAATTAATATATGTTTCAAGATGATTCTGCATGGTGTTTTCTTTTGTGTATTAAAAAGTACCAGCCATAGCACAAACATCTACATCATGGACAACTGTCTCACTGCATTGTTACAGAATTTTGCTTTCATTTAATGCTGAAAAAGGAGCTGGCTTGCAGTCCAGATAGCATGTCATCCTTTTTATTTTACCCCGTTATCTGCACAACACCCATATTATAGCCTAGTGGAAAGGCACCAGGCAATGCATCAGGACACCTGGATTCTTCCTGTGGCTCAGCCTCCAGCTGACACTGACCCTGAACAAGTTTTTCATCCTTATTTTGTCCTTTTCGTTCATACAGGATCAAGTTGGTCTCTACCCTTATCAGTGCTGTGCCTAGAGCTTTACATAACCCAGCCTTTATGTAATCCATTAAGACAAGCTGTAAATACACAAGAGCAGTACCACACACGTTATAAACAGAGGTGAGCACTTCCAAGCTCAGGAAGCAGAATTTGTGCCTCCCTCTTAAGCTGCTGCTGCAGCACAGTGACTCCAGAGCCCCCCCCATGATGCTGTACCTCACCCACAGCCAGGACAAGTAATCCATTCACGTGCTGTATTTTGGCCAAATTAGTGTTAAAGCTTATGAGCAAATGGAAGAGGAGTTTGGTGACAAAGAGCATAGAAGGTCATATTCAAAACCAGACTATTTCCTCTCTGTTCATGGCCTTACCAACATGCCTGCCCTGGTCCTAAAGAGCTAACAACACTTTCAGATAGATTTGTTGGGGGTAGCACAACTTTCCACAGGCTGGAGAAGAATTACCATGTATAATAATGTCATAAAGAAGATCAAGTGCAACATTTTACGTAAAGGAATAAATCAAGTGTGGCATTAATACACTCGGTGGAAGTTTTAAGTCTTTTTAAACAACTTCATGTCCCAAACTGGAGACACAGAGGAAAAAAAAAAAGAAGAGCTTGCAAGATTGCAAGGGAGAGAAGAACAGAGAGAGATGCAAATGCCAGAGACTTAAATGCCAGAGACTTCAGCATTGATACTGTTGTCTCAGGTACACCGTGAATATTTCAGGCAATCCTCATTTGTTTATGCTCTGTTCCAGGCTCATTCCTGCCCTGGCTGATGTTTTAGCTGCTGAAAGCCTCTGCTGAACCTAGACCTCAAGGGACTGCCTGTTGGTTAAATGCTAAGGCATACTCTTGAAGGCATAAATCTTTAATTTTATTATTTTCTGGCCCCTGACACAAAGGCACCTTTTTCAAACCAATTACAATGAGTATATCACCCCAGAAATCTGCCACTGAGGGAACAGTAGGTAGGATACATTCTTGGCCCTTAATGCAGCCACCAACACCACCTGTATGACTGGCCATTCCATCCTCTATTTAAAAGAAAAAAAAGAGTGGGGACAAGAGTTCTGTCGTACTTTTTAGAGACGGAAACCTTTGTTGTACTGTGGCCCCCATATAATTGGGTCTTTTAATATAAGCTGCAGTTCAAAAGTACAGATCTTCACTTTTGTTCAGTTGATTACTCCCCGTGCCCTGCCACGTCTGCTGCTTTGTGTGACACAAACAAGTTTTGCCATGTTGAAAGACACTGTCCAGGAGAACCAACTGACCAAAAAATAAAACCTCTCCCAAGACAAAAACACCAAGTCTTTAGTCTTGATATAAGAAGTCGCTGGGTGGTACATGTAATCTGCACTTAGATTTCAGTATTCCTTGCGAGTATTTGTCCTTTACATCACTGTCAGACAAATCCCTCAAAGAGAATGTCTGACCTTGCTATAAGATGACCTTGCCTTTTTTTTTCCTTCAGTATATTGTTTTCCTCCTTGCACAGCCAATTCTTCCATTTCTTTTGGTCAATGAACTCTCATATCCTTTTCCTTCAGTCCCACCACTGCTGCAGGAGCCAAAAAACAAACTAAGACTGGGCAGTGGTTATTTAAATCATTAAAGCTGGATTTCAGGTAATTTTGTAAAAGATGATCCAAAAGCATAAAGTGGCTCTCTAATTAATAGAGAAAAACAGCACCTTATTATTATTATTATTCATCTATTCTGTCAAGAGCAAAGCTCTTGAGCTTTGTGTGTAAAAGATTATGTCCCTAATATCATGACTAGCATTTTTAAGCACAGTGTCTTAGCTTCAGACTCTTAAAAATAGGCTGAGTGTCAGGTAATTTGCTGTAGGCTCCCTAGTGTGTGAAGACAATCTTTGTTTTTCCTGTGTGTTTTCACAAAGAACCTCCTTATTTCTGCAGTCAACATTTACGGTGTTTATGTGAATTAAGAAATACTGTTAACGCCTGCAGGCAATCCTATCTGAGCTACCCTCAGTGACCCGTGGAATACACTGTCCCTCAGGAAGTCCTCTAACATCCATACACAAATATATCCATACACAAATATATACAAGTAACTGCATCACCACTTAACATAAAAACAACCTTGTACCACCCACAGAAATAGCGCCAGCTGCTGAAGGAAATTAATTTGCTAGTTATTTTCGGTGTATATTTCTTCTGGATATACAGCTGTTTCAACCTTTGCTGACAGCTATGCCTTGACACACTGCTTAGGGCTCTCTGGATGTCTGGACTATGTATTTTCTTTTTCATTGAGGTGAAGACCGTACAATGTCACGTAGCAAATTTAAGAACAGGGTGTTTTTAGCAAGGTTACATCTAAAGGTATTGGAGCTTGGCAAATATCATCCGAGATCTTGAACGTGCTTCGCAGAAAAGGCAGCACAGCAGCTTCTTGAGGGTACCCAGTTTCATGAGGGACCGAACTGGAAGCCCAGCTGATACTCTACTTCTCAGCTTCATCATGCAATTTACCCACTCCCCCAAAATCACCAATGAAAGAACTCGTAGTATTGTTTCTAAACTAAGTGCTTATTGACATCTTAGTAACACTAGTCTATTTTTATAAAACAGCAGCTTAATGACCATCCTCAGTCAGCCTGCAGAAGCTGGAGAGGAAGATGGCAGTAAAAACCCCATGAGCTCAAATGTCAAGGAGCACTTCTGCTTTCAGGACATTTACCTGAGCTGTGCCGTGCCTTTGTTACGGCCAGCATGGAACAGTACAGAAGTCCACAGGACCACTTAGCTTGGAAATAAGAACATGACCCAAATTCTGCCCTGATATTCAGGAATAAATCTCACTAGGAAGCCTACTGAAATCAATACACTTCCTCCAGATTTACACAGAGATAACGGGGATTAGAATTTGTTCCCATAGCATATGTTTTCAGCAATGACCAGATGGATAGGCTCATATACAAATCTGTCTTGCTAAAGTGAAGTTCAGCAATGTCAGGTGTGTGGTTTTGGTATTTGTTTTAGAAGCAGGGTAATTATTTAGCCCGTTGCATTCAGAAATGTTTCTATGCCCTTGTGCTTCCCAATGACAACTTAGCTGCAGCGATCCTTTGCAAGGCAGTAAGCTCCTGCAAATACAGAACCCCAAAATCACTGGAGCAAGATACAGCTCTTCCTACATGTTGGGGTAATGACTGTAATTAAGGCACTGCCATAAAAGTTTTCATTTTGCCTTTACTTACATTTTTCAGCGGGCTAATAATAAATGCTATGGACAGTACAATATTACAGCAAGACTGGAGGTGGCAATCACTGTGGATCTTTCCAATATCAGTTTAATTTAAGCAAGAAATTTAACTCACATGGAATATTTTATTATTTTTCTAGAAACACAGACCTTCTGCCATGGATTTGCAGAATCCAACTGCAAGAATGTCTTCCCCTGAAAATTATCATTTTAATTGTGTTCCAGTGACTTAATATTTACGCATTTAGAAAGTAAGTGCTGTGGCATTTTAAAAGGCTCCTGTGAATGGCAAGATGACAGGTGCTTGCATATCATTCTAAGTAAAACTACTTCATATTGTTCTGCTGACTATAACAGCTATAATTACTCTTACTGAAAACGCTCAACATGTTTCAAGATATAATACAAAATCTTCCCATAGTGTTCTAAAGAGTCTGCTTTCCACTGAAGAGTAGATCCTGAAGCAGTAGAACATGTAAATTAACAATATGCCAAGAGTTATCCCAAATAAACATCATTTGCAGTTAATTTGACTCTGACAACGCTCAGCTATCAGCCTGCTGTGTACTGAGCTTACAGAGAGCAAGGTAGCAGTGCAACAAGCTGTTGACTGTGCTTAGACAAACAAAGTTATCTGTCGTACTGGGCTTTTGCTTGCTTTTGCCAGTATGCTCACTATAGGTCTGTGGAATGGTAAGCCTGAGCATTTAGTCACTATTAATTGTTTCTTTATTCCAAAGTTGTGCTCGGAGAAAACCAATGCTCTTAAACTTATTTGGTTATTTTTAAGTCACTCAGAAGCTCACAGGGAGTTCATCCCTGAAACTGGTGTAAATAGTACTGCTTGCTTCCCAGAGCCAAGAATTTCATTTCTGGTCTGCTGATTTCCTGTTACAAACTCATTACAAGTTTCTGCTGCTTGCATTAGCATTAAAAAAAAATACTTAATTGTTTCTGCTTAAAAACAGTCACCTCGTGTAACTAACCATATAGACTAAGTAACATTTTTCAGAATAAGTTTGTAACCAAGCTTTTAGATCAATTTAACATAGAATAAAAACCTCATACATACACAAAGATGGAGCCATCTCTTCCATGTCAGAACTGCCCCTTCAGGCCGCAAATGTGAGCCTTAGCAGAAATTCATTCCGGAGAAATATTTTATCACACTAACAATTAGACTGCTGTAAGTTAGTAAAGTTTCAAAAAAAACTTGTGGAGGAGAGAGCCAATAGATGGTTTGAAATTAAAAGGAATGAAACAGAATATAAAACATAAATGCTTCTTCCTCAACAATTCAAACACGTTGCACCCATATTTTTAATACTGAGCATCCTTTGTCCTTCCATTTCCAAAAGGACATTGCAGACTAGAAAAGATACTGAAAGGGAAACAAAAGCAAAACTATAGAATGTTTTCTAAGGAAAAACTGCATATACACAGGCTTCTCCAACATGGAAAAAAAAAGAGCTGAGGCTGGCGTAAGAACAAGTTTTGCTAGTTGTAATTGCTATGGAAAAGATGAGTGGGGAAGGAGTGTGTGCTTTATCTCCCCAGCGCGAGAAGCAGCTTACTGGTGGCACTGCTTGCCTTGGGATATTATGAATGCTAACTAAAATCTTACTCACATTCAAAAGCTGGTTAGGGAAATGACAGGAGAATCCACTGCGTGTTACAAAGCTGCTGCCTCTGGTTCAGAAGTGCCTAAGGAACAAATCACTGAAAGCTAAAAACATGACAGCATACCACGAGCAGTCCAGCACACACCTTCTGCCGTTGTGCGCTTTCCACTCATCTGCTCTGGGCAGCGCTAGCGACAGAGCAGGGGACTTGGTGCATCCCCAGGCAAAACACTGCATAGCCTCCTTGCGACCATTTCCCACCAGTCGTTCAGGTGAAGAAATGTATTTCCAGTTTCCTGAAGAACCTCAAAGCACCTTACAAACAGTGAGACAAACTCTCACCAGCCTACCAAAGCTAGTATATCATTCCCAGGCACATACAATTCCCCTCCTTGGACGAGCCCTGTGAGCAGTAGGAAGGTGCACACTCAGCAACCAGCACATTTCACTGTGGTGTAAGAAAGGATCATTTTGGCACATCACTCCAAGATGTTTACTTGCACTCCAAAGAGCCACACCAAGAGATTTTTGCTCTGTCATAACAGAAGAGAAATATTTGAGTTGAAAAATGCTAGATCTTTTTCTGGTCTCTGTCTCTGAAAGTCTGATTAAGAAAAAAAAATTTTGGCATGTATCATGAAGACCTCACTTAACCCTGAGAACAGTGAGAGACAGCTGGGAAAAATATATACATCTGAGCCTGAATTCATGCCCTTCTCAGAGTACGTCATAGCGAAGCAAAGTGGAGAATTCTTCCTATCTCACTGTAAAACAAAGTAAAACTCCAAACCAGCAAGAACAAACCAAATTTGCTCATTTTCCCCACTCCAAAAAATGTCGCTTTAATATTTTAAAAATGGGTTAAGTCTTGATGGGAATGAACCATTGCAAGGAGATGTCTAAAAATTGTTCAACGCTGTTAATAGCATATTAATATTTGAATTATTTTTTCCAAGTGCGTCAAACACTTCTTTGTATACTCCCTAATGCTTTTCAGTGGCCTGTACGTTTTAAAACCTGTCTACTTTAAGCTCGGTATTTTGTATTCTTGCCACACTAAGCAATCCAGGTGGGTGGTTAAAACGCTAAAAAGCTTTCAAAAATACCAAGTTTCATTAATTTCTGTGCTCCCCATTTATCACTGCCAGACTGGAAAAAGGAACAGGAGCAAAAGAAAAAGTGTATAGCACAGAAGATTTAAGGGTTGCGTGCAGGTT
>CM021701.1:60502217-60602699 GCA_011074415.1 Stictonetta naevosa | reverse complement strand
CCCAAATCTACCACAGCTATAAAAGTGAATTAAGTGGCCTGATTACCTTCTAGAGATACAGTAATCTACTTAGTGAATTAAAATGATACACACCTAATAAAAATAACATATGCAGCAAGACCAACGTTATAGAAGACTGTCATGCAAAAACTGTCCCTCAAGACAAATTAAAATAAGATACTTTCTGCGTTCCCAGCAATGCTTCATTTAATTTCCTTGCAGGTCAAGGTAGCCTAATTAGCTCTAAATAAGGAACACCCAAAAGAATTGGTTCTATCATACATTTTTTAAAGCCTTTAAACATGTGGTTCATTGAGCTGAAGTCAGAGTTGTTTGAAATTCAGACTATTTTGGTGCCCATGATATTGCCCTTTCCCTCAGATAGAAAGGTGTACCAGCTCTCATAACACTCCAGCTCCCAGCGGATGTTTCTTTTTAAATCTGTCTTGGTTTAAGCCCATTGAATAAATACTTCTGTGATGTGTTTTAATTGCACATCCTTCAACACGCCCTTTGCCCAATGAAGCACCATCAGATGGCACAACAGAAAAACAGGCTGAATGCCAAACGGACAAAAGCATTTTTGGTGCTTGAATGAATTCACCACAGTACTTAAATCTCAAAGTTTCTTCTGGAAAAGTAGCAAACAGGAGTTCCCTCACCTTGCAAAGATAGTTTCTGTCTACTGATGCCTGTGGATCAAAAAGAGGCACCAGCATGACAGAGCTATTATTTCACATTCATAAAATACATCTAGAGGCATGATCCAAGAGCCAATAAACCCGTGGTAGTTAAATTGATATCTTCTAGCTCAGGCATCATCATGCAAATAAGCAAGTGCTATATTTTAGTACTTGTGAAATGCTGACATGCATACATAAATCAGGAATCATTTGCCAAGCTGTTCTCATGCTCTTTCATTTTGAAGTGGCAAGAGCCTAATCTAGACAGTTTTACAGTAAATGTCATTGGCCACAGTTAATACTGAATGTTTTCATACAGTATTTTCAAAAACCTGAATATCAACCAAAGTATGGCCTTAACTCCAACAGCTTGGTAGGTTTTGGAAATAGCATGCTAACAGAAAGAAAACCAAATGAAGCATCTTGAAAAATGAGACAGGCTTTTGTTGGTAATTTTGCATGTATTCCTATATAGTGCTACTGGCTGTTACTGGTTTGTAAGGAGACAAATCAGAAATAATTATTGGGAATCCTCCGTGGTTTTCTTTATGTACTTTTTTTTTTTTTTAAACAGTTCCCCATAGATTAAGTAATTAAAATTTAAGGGTGCTAACTTTTGTAATTTACAACAGTGAAAATAAGTGTTTACATCCTTTGGTTACGATTCAGCTGATAGTGATCTGTAAATTTGGATATTCTTTAACGTGCTTTTATTCTCTGCATAGTCACTATTTCAGCAGGAGGATTATAGTTTGTTCAAATAATTACGGGCAAGAATGGAACTCAAAAATGAAAGGTCAGATCTGCCAATTATTAAATATCTCAATTCTTTTTCTGAAATCTACATAGGGAAAAAAATAAAGCAGAAATAATAACTTCCAGGCTAAATTCCTATTATTGTTCTCCCTTCTAAACCTCTAGAGGCTACATTTTAGATGTTGCCTGAAGCTGCATAAACCAAGTATATACATAAAAAAGACTTCTTCCTGATCTACAGCGCAGCACCATTTTGATATATTCTTAGATGAATAAAATTGTAGAAACTATACAGCTTGATTTTCCCAAGTACAGCATGTATTAGGATGTCCCAGATAAGATTTTCCCTTGCAGTATTTCAGTGTTGGTAGACTTTGCAGTTTGCAACCCAGCATTCAAAAATTCTTCTATTTCACTAACTTCTTTTAACAATATTTCATTTCTAACTGAGTACAATCAAACCTCTCCAAGTTCCCTGTTAGAATGAACAAAAGGAACTCTTAATATGGCTCTACTCAAGATGATCGTAGCAGCGCTAGGAATACGCTAAGTTATGGTTTAAACACCCATAGATTGTTATGAGATGGACAGATGTCCATCACGCCTGCAGCATCTATGTCTGGACTAGCATCTGCAGCTGGTTTCTATGCACATACATACTAACTTGTCTTGGAGCAAGTCTGTGGAGTGTCCAGACACAGCGTTTGCCACTGTCTCAGGTAAAACAAGTTAATCTGCAATTAACTGGCATTGGCACAGAACTACAACATGTATATTAGGTGTTCAGTAAAAAGAGAAAATATCTCAGTAGCACACTAAAGTCTCTGGTGACCTTGGCTCCATCTGAAGCCTCAGACATTGCAGAGATGGCTTCAGCAGTGGACAGCTTTGCTTTCTCCATCACCTCTGGCCACTGAGCCTGACCGGTGAAGGCAGAGGGCATGGCCCAGCACACCTGACATGGGACCAACCACCAGGGCACCATGCACACCTACAGCCCCAGACTGTACTCAAAGCCAGGCTGGCCGGGGAGTGAGGCAGCAGCACGTCCCCACAGCACGTGGTGGGAGCAGGGCAGAGGTGGGGGCTGCACAGCCACGGTCAGCATGAGCAGCCACGCATTCGCACCCCCGGGCCACCCAGTTTTCCTGCCTTGCTGGCACCATTTTCTTGGTGCCAACACAACTGTTTGCCACAACAAACATCAAACAATTAAATTAAACAAAAATAAAGGCAGCACAAGCAGAAGTGTAAACATTTCCAGCAGAAGGTTTTAAAAAAACTGCAGCTCTGTATTTCTATAGGAGGCTTATGCATTTGCTTAGCTTCTTTGAATAAAAACATTCTCACCTAATGCATTTAAGATTGCTTTGGGATTACTTAGTTAAGGTCACGTTTTAGAAAATGCTAAGCGCTGTCACCAGAACCAGATGAAGGGTATTTATAGAAAATAATTTTAATACACTTGAAAAAATAGAGACAACTTGGGAGAGATGTAAAGAAACTGAATGTGAACAGATCTTTTGAATCCAGACAAGACTGAATAGTTTTATCTGTCTTTTCCGACTTATGTCTGTTTCAGGTAGACATTAAAAAATATTTGTTTTGTTCACTAGTAAAAAAATACATAAACAAGAGAATCATGAATTTCTATTGTCGTCCAGTTTATGCAAAAAGAATAATAGATCAGTAACGTGATTTTAACTTGAACAGAAACAGGACTCATTAAATTTAGTCTCATTCTCTTCCTTTCTTTTTCCCAGTCTCATTATCCTTTCCATTAACTTTAATCACCACCTTTAAACTGATAGCAGCCAAATCAACTTTTTTACTGATACTTCTTAATAACCACGTTCAACCTCATCCTTGCTATTTGCTTATCTCTCCAGTGCAGTTCTTCCAGTTCTGCACTGTCTGTAGAGAGCTTCTCACATAGCGCTTTCTGAATAAGCACGTAAAGCTCTTTATCCCCATGATGTACCTTCCCCTTGTCTAGCCTAGCTGAATCTCTTTTCACACTCCTCTTTCACTGATATAGACCCTGCTATCTGTGACAGCATTCCTGACTCACTTATCTTCATTGACTCCATCCTGTTTGAAGCTTCAGGTGACTTTCTTTTAACCCTTAATCATAGATTGTTCACCGTTAAATTTAAAAAGCAGATTAGGGCTTTTAAAACACTCCTTTGGTATTCAACTGAGAGATGCCATTATCAAATTAAGTTGTACATTTAGTTTTTGGGGTAGCTAGCAAGTTACAAGCAGGAATAAATTCTCAAAGTTCTCAAAGAAAGTTCCATCCTACCTCCAAAGTCCAAATTTAAAACTTATTTTTATTTGAAAATATTCCTTAAATGCTTTTAGATAAACAAGGGATCTGAAACAAACCCCTTCTTAGAACAATGATTTGCATTTTACTTCCTCTGATTTTTTCCCCTTCTAGTTGATCTGGAAGTCATTTATCAGCCTTCGGACTTAAGTTTAAGTCCTACAATGTCAATCTTCCAATTCTATCAAACAGGACTGGATGGCAGGCTTCAAGTTTATTTGTAACAACTATTTAACATATCTAGGCATCGTGTCTGGGTTATGAGTACAAGATTATTTCCTTCTGTATCACTATTACAGAATATCAAAACACCTTGGCCCATTTGGGTACAGTGCAAGACAAAGAGGTGAGAGACTGGCTTCCTTCCCCACCCGCCTACCCAAAAAGTCAAGACCCGCCACCGCATAACCTAGTATATTCTTCTGTGGATAGTCCTTCAGCTCTGATATGAGGTTTAAGTTTGCTAATGTAATATTTCCAGATGGCCCTTGCACATCCAGTTGCAAGCATCCCACCTGCTAACACGCACACCCTCACTCAGCCCAGCACCAGCTCCTTTCTGACAACACCACACAAAGGCCCAAAACAAATTCCTGAACCCTGCCACTGCACAAGCCATGCTAGTACATCCTCATCCAGCCTAAAGAAGAAAGGGAAGGAGAGCCAATACTGTTTCCAGTGCCAAAAATAGTGGTTAAACGGCTGAGAAAGGCCAGATGACAGAGTGCCCACTGCCACTTCCCCAAGTCATCAGCTTTCCACCTAGCAGGTACTTAACATCAACCCCCACAATCTCTCGCTGTTTCTCACTCCAAGCTTTTCCCTCAGTTCATTAAAAGGTCCATTCAATAACCTGACACAAAGCATTTGCTTTATCTGTAAGGATATTCTCAGGCAGTGTGAGGGCCTCATCCTATTCTCCACATCAAAACTAAGTATGCATTGCTAGCAGAGATGACTAGAATTTTCTAACAGTTTAGCCAAAGGGAAACCATTTTCCAATCAGCTGAAAACAGACAAGACACATAAAAGGATTCGGGACATTTGAAAGATGTTGTATTGTTTAGGTAGTATGTTCAGGTGATGGATAATGGAGTTTCCATTACAGAAGAGCTGTCATCACACTTCTTTTTGAAACAAATAGTATGTGATTGACAGTTTGCTAACAGTCCTATTGCCACAATAGAAGAAGCAAATTCTGAATGCAACTATTTTCACATTCTGACCGTAATTTAGCTCTGCTGATTACAATACCAGAGATAAAATGAGGTGATTTTTTTTTTGTGTGCGCGCGTAGAAAGACAATTTAAGGCACAGACAGGCTTTGAATTCCAAACAGCTCGTAATCGTCCTCTGGCTACAACACAGCCTGGTAATTCATTCTCAGTTTTAAATCCACAGTTATGACTAAGAAGAGACTAGGCTTATGCATGGAAACAGCTCAACACCCATCACAGCATGAGCTGACCACACATTTGGACATGGCACTGCATGGCATGCAGAGCACTCCCACCGACCCCACATATTGGTTAGCTCCTGCACTGCCTGCCCACCTCTTCAATCCAGCTGGACCATTGTCCCAGTAATAAACCTCTGGGCAAGCCAGACTGAATTTTGTGGCCAGTCAGTGTCCCCTGCCGGTCTGGATGGAAGAGGTTTGAGATAAAATCGATTTTTTCAGCCAGCAGAATTTATTCTACAGGAGCAAGAAAAAATATCTTCTGTGTCCTGTTCGTGTCTGTGGGATACAGTGGGAAAATCCTCTCTTCTCAGAGCAAGTGGGCTGAATCTCTTTTACCCTTCTTCCAAAGCATAGGCCTGATGGCCAGCTGGAAGAAAGGTAGAGCCCCAAAGAGGAAGCAAAGCTTACAGTTTTGTGGTAGCTGGAGAACCTTTCCCAATGGAAGTAGTCAGTGGCCCATACGTAGGGCTGTCTGAACGAGCAGGCTGTAAAAGGGAAAACAGAAATAAGACTTATGTCCCCAAAGTCATGTAAGAGACAGTGACTGTGGTGGTTGATGGAGATGCCATCACAAAGAGGAGAAAGTTGCAGAACTTGCTGGCAGTTGCAATAGCAATGATGGAGAAAGGCAAGGAAGCTTCCCCCTTTCAAAGTTTTCATGCCAACAATTTGGGAACAAAACAAATTTAGACCCATCCTTGTTTTTTCCTGTATTCATCTGGAAAACTTCCCTAGTCATCAACTCCAGGCAAGCTGAGTGTAATTCCAGAGTGCTTAGGCAAACAAGCTGCCAAAAGAGCATTGGTTCTGTACCATGGGGTCCTGCAGACTAAAACACTGTCATTCATCAGGACAAAGGAGTCCAGATAGCAAAACCATGAATACCACTATCCTGTATAAAAACATACAAGTCAGGTCCTTCAATACTAAATTAGTGTCTAAACAGCTCATCACTGTGTCATATGGAGATACCCTTATGGTAGCCATGCCTCTTTCTTGGCCTGCAGCAGGGAGGCTTTAGTCTTCTGTTGTCCCAGCAGGAACTAGGACCCACAGTCATCTTCCATAGTCAAACACATGAGAAGCTTTATTTAAAATCATCAGCTTTGAAGCATTTTTACCCCCACTGACTGGAAGTGTTCTGTGTCAATCATTTCTTCATTAACAGACTGCATTTCAGCTTTGTCTCTTCTCAAAGAAGTGCCAGATAAGGTCCATGTGCCTTTAAAAACAAACACACAGAGATACTTTAAGTTGCATGAAAAAAGTCTCTTTGGAGCTGGTTTGGAATGTCAAGCACTTTTCCCTGCTCACCTTCCGGTTTGCAAATGCTTAAACATAAAAGTTCTTGATTCAGTCCCATCTTTCGTAGCCCTCCAAACATAAAGTGCATCCACTGAACTGCCTGATAAGCCTTGTGTGCTTTACCAATCTGAGATTTCATCTTATCTCAGTGACAAAATAGCAGAGCTCTCAGAGCAACAAATGCTATCTCACTTCTGGAACTTGACATTCAAGGTGACTGACTGAGACACAAGGAGAATTAATTTTCTCCAGCATTGTTAAGGCTGATTTCTGACTCAGTAACACACAGATATCCAAGACTTGTATGAAGTCACTTCATATACATGCCTGTTAGAAGAAATCAAATTCTTGCCTCAAAAAGTGAGATATTTCTGAAGATTGCAATAAGGACATGAATGGAAGACATCACTAGAAACATCTGAGAAAATAAAATAATTCACAGATGAAACATCAAATTATCTGATCTTCACACTAAGAGTGCGTGCAGCATGTATGCTTTATATCTGTTGAAGTTTTTCTTAAATAGCATAATAACAAAATTAATCCAGGTAACTCCACAAATTCCAATTTATATACAAACTGTAATACTCCACATTAAACTGTATTGACTTTTCACTGGGTTTTGCTCTGTTTCAGGCTCACATGTTTAATGGTGCTCTAATACTCATTTTCTAACATGGCTTGATGCAATGTTGTGACTTGGACCTCTGAGTTTTTATAAAGAGATCGATATCGTAGTAATATGTACACATTGAAAAAACAAGCCTATCATTTACAGCCAACTCCTGTTCACAGAGTTGAACCCAGCTTCTTGTAAACATGCCTGAAACTTCTGAGGCTACTAATCAATGTTTTCTCCTCACTGTAGTTGTTGAGAGTTGTTGACAGTTTAATGAACTGAAATTTCAAGTCAATCTGAATTGAAAGTATTTCTGGTAATGTAGGCATACCCAATACTGCGTTTTCACACAGCAGGAACTCCGCAGCGTGTTATTAATTACCCTGCACCTGACACTTCATTACAGTCACAGAACATATTTCACCAATAGTTATCTGGATGCTTCACAGAGTGACACTGAAAAGCATAGATCAGCCCCCAATGTGTTAAGTAAAACCACAGCTAATGTTTTAATGGGGTCTTGGAGCTGCCCATGATTTCTAAATCAACAGCATGAAGATTGTTTGTCTTGGTATTAACGTGAAAGCTACTTAGGTGGGTCACAGTGCCTCTTCTCCTATAAAGGATCATCTCCTACGATACAAAGAAAAAAAGCTACCAGACAGTTTCAAACAAAAAGGAGCAGAAGAAGGATTTGGGGCACAGTCGACTGTGTGTGGCTTTAAGAGTTCCACCTTTGATGCTGCGATCAGACAACAGATTTCCTTCAGGATACAGACATCCAATTTGTCTGCGAGCCAGCTTGGTCTTCCAGAGACACTTCAGTACTGCCTCTCCGCTTGTTTTCTCCAGCTCTTCTCCCTAGGATAAGCTTAAAATAAAACCCCAAATCTGATGGTGAGGGGCAAAAAGAAGGTGGTTTTGGCACTTGTAAGTAATGTGAACTGGCATATGATTGATAACACTAATTTGATAAATTCCCTTGTGCTGAGCTGTATGCTGTGAATGAGTGATATGGAGATGCTGGAGTGCCGGGAAAGAAGACAAGCATTTGTGACAGATGGGTGGATGTTTTGCAGTGTTGAAGAAGAAATGACATCCTTCTCAAAATGTCACTTTCCTTCTTGCGCTGGCATCCCCAGGCATCGCATAGCTGCTGGCAGAACGGTCTCAGTAATGAACGACACCCTGATGGAAGAGAGCCGCAGAATGCAAATAGATGCTGCAAAACATACACCCAGTTAGGTCAGGGCTGATTGGGATGACGACAATTGCTGCCAATTACAGACATTATTTGTTGCTCTGCTGCTGCTTCCTAATCTGAAAGGTACTTACAGACTTCCTGACTTGCCAAGAGGAGACAACTTCGCCTCCCTGCAGCTGGTACTGAACTTCTGAGATAACCCATCAAGGCCCAACCGCTCTCAGCTCTGCTATGCTGACACTTAGGGCTCTGCACAGACATCAGATCAGGCTACAAGCCAGCACACCATTTGAACAGCCGCCTCAATGCCACAGAAAACCATGCTGTCTTTCTTCAGCCTTCTTCCAAAGGAATGACATCAAAACACTCCGTCTGGTGCTCGGTTTCATTTGAAGCAAGCAGTGCAGCAAGCACACAGGCCCTCAGGAAGGATCTGCAAGGCTCAGTAGTCAGCCAGTAGTATCCCACTCCACAGGTGCTGTGTGTTGCTGGCAGTTTTGTATTTCTTTCCCTACTTTCAGATCCTTAGATTGCAACTATTTCAAGGAAGACCATGCCTAGTACAACAAGGCTTTACTCCCAGTTATCCACTGCTGCAAGTAATAATAGAACAAGCCCATTGATCCATTGTTAGCAGCCCAGGTGAGCCAACAATTCTGGACTGCAAAGCTTGAGCCCTCACCACCCAGGCTGGGTGGCACTGCTTGGTTCTCACACCCTTCCCCAGGCTGCTGCTGCTGCCCACTGCTTGGCTTCTGCAACCCAGACCTGATAGCCAAGGAAACTTCACGCACACACAGACACGAGCACCACCTGCATAGAGTGAGCAGAGCTTGCACCGAGAAGAAACAGTTGGCTGACCTTTGGTTGAATTCTACCTGGAAACACTTTAAATCAGGAGCAGCTTAAAAACCAAGCCTCAGTCCTGTGAGATCTCTCCACTATATGACTTGAAAGGGTCACAACAGCAGCGGTGGCTCAGGTAGAGACACTGGAGTGACTCGCTTTCGGTTTCTTTGACCACGAAGCGTCCATGCCCATGGCTGAAGCCTTACAGGTCATGCATGGGGTTGACACCATGGCACAGCTAATGCCCAGCCTCCATTAGTACTGAGTAGCTGCAGAGAGCTTGCTCTTTACTCTTCCTCCTCACTAAACTGGGTGGGGAAAAAATGGAGTTCCATTAATTCCTCATCAGCTGCTTTCCCCTCACTGTGACAGCAGGAGCTGAAGATGATCACTTGCTGCACAGAAGCCAGTAAGTGCCACTCGTGGACACTCTCATTAAATCCTGCTAGCTTCAGCTGGAACTCCTATAGAACCAGTTTCCACTGCAGAAGAATTTAGTGGCTTTTGTGCACATCAAAGCCTGTAGGCTCTGCCATTATAGGCCCCAAGCACCCCCCTCCCTTTCACACACACTCTGCCTGCAGGGACCTCATAGAGGTGCAAGCACCTCAGCAATGAGTCCAAAGCAGTCGAAGAATAATACATATATGTGCATCACAAAATGATGTGTCTTTCCTGGGACATCTGTTAGTTGTTACAGTTCAGAAAAGGATTTTCCAGGTGCTCCCTAGCACCTATCCCCAGTTGAGAAGGCAACAGGCACTAAAAGCTATTAGAATAGCAAACCCCAGCCTTTATTGAGATAAAAGCAACTAATTTTAGCCTTAAGCGGCTCTCTTATCACAGCCTTCCTTTAGAGCAGCTTTCCTATACGAGTTTAAGTAGCTCCTAAATCATATTTAATATCTTTTTCCCTCCCTGTAAAGAGGCTGAAGCAGTAGTACATTCAGCTCTAATAAAGACAACGTCTAGGTTTGTCTCTTTTGTAGCGTCAACAATGCAAAATGTAATTCTAAAATAAGTACAATAGATTTTAATATAATAATCTGTCTTGCATAAATTACACATACATTCATTTTTACTTTAAAAAAACATTCAAAAACCCATGCTGATGCAAAGAAGCTAACCACTGCATATTCCACGTTATGAGCCAGAGACAGCTTTTGGTACAAGCCATCCATTTCAGAGAATCTACCTCCTGCTTACAGACAAGGGACTGTCTAAAAAAGTGGCCACAACACATCACCTGGGAACACAAAACCAAGGAAATTCTAGATCCATGGAAAGATTCAGGAGACACTTGCCCAACTGTTTAATAATGCATCAGTGCAGCTAAGAGGATTCTCCTAAAAATATATAATGTTTAAAAACAAAACAACAGAAACAATAACACAGGTAGCTAAGCTTTACCACAATCAGACATGTTGGCTGTCAAGATCCTTTCTGACCTCCTGCCTAGAGACCCCGGAGTATCACCCAGTAACTGCTGTACCAAACCTAATCATTTGTTATTAAAATCAAATATGTCTTTTTCTGAAAGACAGCCAAGTCTTGATCTCTGGCATGTAGTAACGTGTAAGCCGCTACATAACAGAAGATGTGCTGCTTCTTCTGGCTAGGATACTTCACTTTGATAGTGACATTAAAAATGCAACAATTAACTCTGATGAAATCGACAATTATGTCTTAATGCAATAATGGGCTGTAACATAATTAACTAAAAGTTATCTGAGTGTTTTTTTCTAACATGCACATTCAGGGCTGCACTTTGATCTGTAATTTGGCAGGAAAAAGCAGAAAATGCAAAACCAGTGGCTTGGAAAGGCCAATAGCACTGCACACTCAGCTCTCCCCCCCCCCCCCAAGCCTTTGTTGCACAACTGATGCTCTCACAAGCCACTTCTCACTTGTGTGAGCAAGCTGTATTTCCGTCTAGCTTCCATCAGGAAGACACCCCCACACTGGACATCTTTCCAGATACAAAGGAAAAGCTTAGCACTACCTGCTTACCAGAAGCAAGAAAGAGGAGTCTCATACCAAGGCACAAGCTGCTGAGGTATCAAAATGGCTTCAGTTAGTATAGCACAAAAAAAACAAGCCTCATTACCCATTAACGACATTTTTCTCAGGGCAAAACTGGCACATTTTCATGGTTCCCTACTGAGCCCAGACCAAACATTTAAAGGACTTGACCAAAGCAGCCCTGAAGTCTGATGCAGAGCACAGACTTGAGACAGATCTCTGATCCTTGGTGCAGTCCCTTAAGATCCCAAAGTCTTTGCGCTGACCAGCAGACACATTTAAGAGCAGTCAGGTTTGGCTGGAGCAGAGCTGGTCTGATACATGAGGAGTATGCTTTGTTTCTTTTGAAGGGTAAAGAGGAAGCTCAAAAGTCACAAGCATGGTTAACAACATATCCAGATTCTCAGGATACTCTTTTCTTAAAGGGCTTTTGGTTAAGAAGGTCTACTTTCCTGCAAAGGCCTACTGCTGCCAGATTTATAGAGGAAAGCTAGAAACCCATAAAACTCAGAAATGTTTGACAGTCATGGAACAAGAAGTATCTCAATTTTTTACTTTCAGGTTTTTGAAAAACCCTTACTGGTAATGTGCAAACTCAGAGATGCTAATAGCACAGTGTAGCACTACATCACAGTATTTGCCATCTAAAGGGTCCAGTCCAGGAACAGTTACAGTCTCACAACTTCCGCTGAAAGCCAGGTAAGAACATGGATGTAACCTAAGGGCCATAATCTTTTTGTTTAGTTTATATTCTTACAAAGTGCAAGGTATTTCTGTTACTTCATTCCCATGAGCCAGTTCTGCTTCATTCTGGTTTCTAGGAGCAAAAAGAGGACTAGAAGGGAAACCTAGTCCCACCTGCGCGGACTTGGCTGTAATCTTCGCTATCCATCTAAGACAAACAGTCACACAGCTGTCATCACGTCTGGGGTGACACGCTCAGAAGACATCTCTCTCACTCTGAAGCAGCTCCATTCTGTTTCCAGGCACTCACATAATATACTTGGAAGTAACAAGAGCTCCACCATGGACCATGGGCAACTTCCACTGCTTCCCCAGAACCACTCAGCTTTATGACCCAGCCAGCAATTTTCTACTGGAAGGTGGATATGCAAATGTATGGCAGACTGTCATATAGTAAATGCCAGGTGCCACAGCTAGCACCTGACCAACAATGCTAGTGGAAAAGAAACAAACAATTGTTTTCTTGTCAAGTTTGATCCCATTTTAAGGGTTTATTACCTCCTCTAGTCAGCTTGTAACAGTTCCAGTTACAAGGATGGGGATTTTCTACCCTTCACTAGCATATTTGATTTTTATTTATTTATATATATTTGTTGATGCTAATGCCTCCATTCAGCAAAAAAACATTATTCTTTGAATTACCTGCCAGGAGGTTGTTCCTTGGCAGGGCTGAGCTATTTCTTTAGCCCAACAAAGGCTTGTGTATATGAATATAGATAAATACCTAAATATGCCCATATTGCTCTTTTAGTATTCGACTTGCCATAATTGATTATCTGAGTAGAAAAATGGGTGGTGAAATACTCCTGGCTGCTTCTTCAGCTGTTCCCTTAGCATCTGCTACTGACTGTTGGAAAAATTAGTGGACTAGACAGACCTTCGTCCTGACCTGAAACAACCCTAAACCTATAGAAACCAGGACTCATGAAAGCATTCTATTTTGAGCATTGTTTACCCTATGTATAAAAACAACACCACCACCCATGGAAATAGAGGTACTAACTGGGATATTGAAGAAATTCAGTCCTCATTTAAAAAAAAATGAAATCAGTTTAGTTAACACATACTACTCTGAGGGACAAAGAAGGAAGGAAAGAGAAGCTACACCATTATTAAATCCACTATAATTTCTGTATTTCCACAAGTTCTTTCCATACACTTCATCTCAGAGTTCAGATCCTATTTCTGTAAGTTAGCCCATAAAAAGGAAAACTAAACATAGTACGAAGTATGCCCACGATCATAACTACAAAATATGTATTTCCTCTAAAAGCGAGGAGATAACCTGTAATACAAGTACCCTTCACAATCACAGCAGAGGTGGTTTTGGGAGGTGTTCAGCTGGCACGTACTCAGTGCTCAGGGGCATGCCAGTTACCTTTACTAGCATCTATGCAGCTGAGTTATTCTCTGAGCGTATTTCACATTATCCTTGGATCTCATTGCATTTATACATGTCAGGTAGCCTGATGACTGTTTGTTGGGCAAAGACACTAAAAAACACAGACACTCAGCAGCAGGTTCAAAGTTAATCAGAAAGTCAATGATTACGTCAACTTTATAAGAAAGTTAATTAAATTGCTCCCAGATAATCTTTGATTTTCATACACAAGTAAGCATTAAAAAGCCTACCTAAGAAGTATTGGGAAATTTCTCCTTTGTCTCTGCAATTCTGTTGGACTTCGACCCCACATACACTGTGCTGAAATCATAAGCGTTTTAAGGGCTAAAATTCAACATTTGTTTTAAATTGATCCACCTAGATCTTGGATCATTTGGTTCAATAACCTTAAGAGTTAGGAATAGGCATATATTTCAGATTACATTCCTCTATCCCTCTTGGCTCAGACCTTCAGAAAAAACATATGTAATAGATCTGTGACGGGGGAAAAGTGTAGAATTGTAACAAGGCGGGGGGTTTTGTTGTGTTTGGTGTTTTTTTAAGCAGCCCCGGGACAGTAGAATTTACACATACATCAAAAGTCAAAAGAGGATCAGCTTGCGCAGTAAAAACACACAAAATGACACATTCATGATTATTAGGCACCTGACTATACTGTAATGTTATACCTGTAAATACTAATGCAGAATTTTTGCATAAAGGTAATAGTAGTAGTTAGGACATCTTAAAATTAAGAACTACAGTTAAAATACCTTGGACTTTTTCCCTTTTATTGTTATTTAGCAAAAGAGTACTTACTATTTTAATAGGATTCTGCAACATGATAAATGCTTTTCTTCTTTAAAAAATGATGAAGAGGGCACATCTAACGAAAATCAAGTTGTCTGTTGCACTAGCTTTATCGTTGTGTTCCATCAGAGCCTTTCAAGCAGAACTGAAGATGTTTTATTTTTAATTACTTGTAGCCGAGTACTTTTCTCATTACACTTTGACACCATACAGAACAGCAACCTCAAGATGGCGATGTTTCGCCCTTTTTAGAAGCTAGGCTGATAGCTGGTGTCACTGAAATGTCATCCTTTATTCTGAAGGCAGAGGGGAATTTATCGTTGAGTACATTATGGTGTAGCTACCCCACAGAAAATTTTTCTTCCCTCTCTGATAAAGGTACTTAACTGCCATTAGCAAGTCTTGCACCTTACAGTAAAAAAAAACTTCAACTAGAAATTTTGTAATATTTCCAATTATTAATAGATTTCTGAAGTCTGAAGTGCTTGCTTTCTCTTCACAACCTCAAGTCTAAAAATCAATCCAGATTTTTTTTATTAGATAACAGAAAGATAAATTCACGAACACTCTAAAATGTAGCATGATGTGTCTACAGCTTTTGTAGAGGTTTCTTCTATTGCTTTTGAATTTTAGCTACATCACCTCGTGAGCAAAGCAGCACTTTTTTATCTGATGCTGTAGGAAAGAGGTCTTTATGGTAGATTAGCATTTCTATAACATACAGTCACAAAGCCTTCCAAGAAAAAAAAGAAATAAGATATTGGATATTGAGGAAAAAAGATAATTACTAGATCTCGGAGTAGAGAGAAGTGTTCCTGTGACCACCTCCCAGGCACGGGCAGACAGACTTGAAGAGTTCTGCAGAGAAGGAAGATCAAAATAAACCCCAACAGCTCGCCCTTTGCATAGCCTGGAAAACACTCTCGTGCTTCTCCAGCAACCCCCAGTGCCCCCTGCAAAGTGAGAAAGAGCAAAGAGCTTCCAGCCACAGCCAGAGGCAGCTGGCTGAGGAAACACCTCATTTAGAAGTAGAGGTTTGCCCAAGTATTTTTCAGACATGAGCAGAGAAGTGACCCCAGCTCCAGGGAACAAGAAGAGCAGACCCTGTCCCACCATGGCTAGGTGCACAGCTTTGCCAAGACACCAGTCTCATATTATGACAGTCGTGAGCAATCCAAAAACCAAGAAGCACGAGTGAAAACTAGTAACCACTCATTCCTCAAGTATGAAACAGGGACAAAGCTAAATGCCTTCAGCACCAGAGTGAGGGGAAAATTCACTCTTTCCTGTTAGCCACCATGACAAAACTTTAAATTAGTGCAAAAATAACCTATTAAGAAGAACGGACATCTGGCAGTAATGTTTTCTTCTCTTTTTTCCTAAAAAAGCTTTGTTGGTTTACTCTTGTTTTTAACATTTGCAAGCTGTGCATTTTAATATTGTAATAGTAAAGATTCAAAATTAACTTTAAAAAGCTTCCACTAAATCAAAAAACAACAGTTGACTACAGGTATAAAACTTGAACTCGTCACATCTGAGCTGCAGGGGACCCACTGACCATAATAAAAAGCACAAGATTACACAGGAGCAGAGTGGAGCCCCAGGTTGAGAACAGTTCACTAAACCCACGCAGTTAAATGTTTTTAATCCACTCACTTATGTGCAGTAACCAGGCGTACATCTGGTGCTTGGCCAGAAGGAAGGGAAGAGATTGGATAGCTTTGGATACATGCACTGGCATTATAGACAGCCCCTCAAGCAAGCTTTCATCAGCTAAGGAAAATAAGCATAGGGATAGTTAATTGTGAGATGTTTTTTATTTTAAAAGGAAATAGCAATTTAACTGTTTTTCAAGGCTGCTCCTCTCGGTTATGCCATGACTGAAGCCTTCTCACAGTCACCCCCTCCAGTGTCTGGACATTCCTCACAAATTGGTCAGCCCCAGACTGGATCCAGCAGTCCGGGTGCTATCTTACCAGTAGATGGAGATAATAGCCTCCCCTGATCTGCTTGGGCATGCTCTTTCTGATGAAGCCTGAATGCTATTTGCCTCTTCTGCCATGAGAGCAAACTGTTACCTAGCTTCTTGTCACCAGCACTGATACTCAGCTTGCAGAGAGCAGGACAGATCCGTCTTTCCTGAAGAAGAGCCAAGGAGTGGGTGGGCGTGAGTTGTGGCTTACTCTGAGGCATGATTTGCATGTGTTCTCCATGCAGCCTACCACCAGCACTGCGTGGTGCCTGGCCCAAAAACTCTGCTGGGCATATTTAAAAGTCATCTTCCTACATACCCGTACTGATACCCCATAGCTTCTTCATATACTGAGGGAAGGCAGGCAGTCAGCTGCTCAGCAAGCAGGCCGGAGTTCAATTTGCCCAGCTCCTATAAGCTCTTGAAATACTGCCCTGTGGTTAGTAAGCTCGTGCCAACAGAACCAGATCCTGTTTGCTCTTTACTGCAAGGCATTTCCCACACCTCTTGGCCAAATGCTCTTTCTTCTGTCCCCTTTGCTTCATGCCCCAGCTGACTGTCATCCCCTGGGACCCAAATATTCACCACATAAAAACCCAACACACTACAGCTAATCTCTCTCAATGCCTCTGTCAAGGCAAGTGCTGCCTTTCAAGCTAATTTCACTGACTAATTAAGCATGGAGACACACCAGATTGCCAGCAGTGAATGGTGGCTGCAGCATCTATCACTCCAGCAGGATTCAAACTAATGAGCTAAAAGCAACACCCTGAGAGCCTAGAACAGCTTGCTCATGGAATGGAAAACCTATTGTTTTCCATGCTCTAAAATTCCCCAACTTAGAGAAAAACAAAACAAACCCTGCCTTCTACAGACTTTAAAGCAATAATCATGAATTACCAAGAGAAAAAAAAAAAAACAAAACACCTGTTCCACTTCAGTCATTAATGTTATGTATCACACCTTTCAGTTTCTTTCTGGGCATTAAAGCTCCCAAGGTCCTTCAGAAGTAGTTAAAAAGTACATGGCCAGCCTAAATTCCATCTGCCTAAAAATAACACATTTCATCTGCTGTTTCCATCAGGGATAAAGTTTCCTTTCCTCTCCTTCATGCATGCTTGGCTTCCTCTGTGCATGTGTATTTTGTATGTTTGATAGAGCATTCTTTTTCCTGTTGACTAACCAGTTCACATAGAATCTTTATGCAGAAATTGCAAATGGTAAGATGTTATTTGTACCGTTTCTTACTTTCTGCAGTGACTTAGACCATCGTGAAGAGCCCGAGAGACAGGGCAGAATCTAAATGACATGATTTCACACACTGCATCTGGTTACACAGAATGGAAGGCAACTAGACCAAAAAGGAAAGGGAAATAACCTAGGGACAAAGATGCTATAAATCAAAGCAACTGCACAGCTCCATGCTCATACTCTTACTCCAACTAGATCTGTATTTGAGATTAGTTTCTCCCCTCACAGTGAGAAAATAAAGTCTGCTAAACAGCACCACAGATAGTGCTAGTTATGTTTATTGAGGACATGAAGGTTGTAATTAGCAATACTTGCCCTGACCAGATCAGTTCTTCTAAACATGTTTGGGATAACAATCTCAGCAGAGCAGACATTAGTTCTAATGAGAACGTTTTCAGACTGAAGAAGGAAGAATTCCAATTACCCCATTTGGCATAGACTAACTTGAATAGAAATTACTGTAAGTAAATAGAGTTACGACCTAAATGTAAAGAGAAACACCACTGCTGCTTACAGAATATAAAATGGAAGTATCACTAAATACTGAAATCTGAGCTGAGGGTGTAATTTCAAATCTTTTGAGACAGGTATAACATTACAAAAGTGTATTTTTGTAAAATCTTTGACTGATCAATCAGTCTGAAAAAAAAACCTCATAACCTAGTTCATATTTGTATCCCAAATGAAACAGCAAAAATGAAAAGAACTATAATTTCTTGAGCTAGTAATATTGGGTTAATCTTCAGGTCAACCTCTAATGCTGAAATTTAGTTCTGATATCTGAAAATATTTGGTGATTTTGGATTTTTAAGAGAATAAATTAGAAAACTTTATGTAAAAAAAAAATCATTTATATGGGTCTATTGCTGAGAAAATAGACAAAGAAAACTGAAGTCTAGTTTAGACTTCACCATAGACTAACGATCTTTTAAAAAAGCACTGCAGTGTTTCAATTCACAATTGAAATATCCAAGTCACAGACTTTAACAATTTTCAAAAATAAGATATTCCAGCTTTTCCTGAAATTTCTCTCCTGCCTCAGGGGTGCAAAGCACCATGCCACAGGTCACATTGCAGTCCAGGCTGCTCCTTCCGCCCTCCTGGTAAGGGCTGCTTCTCCAGTACTTCCAACCAATGTTGGACAAGAACATACCGTTTGTCATACTGGCTTCTAACACCCAATTTCCACACTGAAGTACCTTTGTGCAGCATTACCGTACTTTTGAAGTTTCATCAGCATCCCCGATCAAGCTGCAGGAGCCATTAAGTACAACTTCAGCTCTTGCAGAGCAGTTTACGTGTTGCCTGTTTGCCACGTGAGCTCACAGCACAAACCATATATGGCTGATTTGTAGGCATCAACATTGCAATAATCAACAGCTAGAGCCTTATTCTATACTTTGTGCAACTTCAACAAATAGAAGGTACAGAAACACACCCAGTAGAAGTGACCAAATCCTCAGTAGAAGCTCCAAACTCTCTTTTATGCCTGTGCCAATATTACAAGATCCAAGGATGTATCTTCAAGGCCTGAAGTGCCTGCCTCTTGGAAGTGTTTTTTTTTTCACCTCAGTTAATAATTCCTGTTAGATAGCCAGAAATAGAAAATGCTTGGGAGCCACCTACATTTGTTTACCAACTCCAATCTTTGATAAAAATACAGAACTGAACTGCATGAGTTTACCTCACAGAGGGAGAAGAGCTTCTTCAAGTAAATAATGCTTAAAAGGCATAAGCATCAAGTTCTGAAAGCCTTCTTGAACATTTTAAGTACAGAAATACCTTGATACAAAGGGACTGCATCCACGCCATAACCCAGCTCAAACAGTTTTATCCCAGAGAAGATAAAGGTAAAAGAAACAATCACTTACAGAGTAGATTTTCATATTTGTCCACTTCTTGATCTGAAGAAAGACTGAATTAGTCAGCTGCATCCTAACAAATAACCAATACGAGTCTTGGCTAGTTCAGCTGTGACTAGTTTAAGGAACAAAATGAAACACAGTTGACTCTAGAAGCATTTGATTGCAGAGTAGCTCTGCAATAAATATCTGTGTTAACACAGAACATGTGAAGGTAGCTCAGCATTGCCATTTATCTAGAAAACAATGAAACCAGGGCTGCAACATATTGGAAAATTAATTGTTTGCTTAATCAAGATCAATAACATTTAGGCATTTTACGTCTTTTGACCCTAATTTAGAAACACCCTAAATCACATGCCTTAGGGTCTACTGGGTTAGGACCCATTTAATTGCTGTGGTGAGCTAGGCCTACATCTTTTCTTGCTACAACATTGAAGCCTATTTCAATTATGTGCCTGGTGACACCACCTGTATTTCAAAAATTGTGGGCTCTGTTTTGATGCCCTGGTTTGAGCATGAATAGCTAAAGCTTCAACTCCTCAAGCTTCGATCAAATAGCAAAATAGCAAATGCCTAATGTACATGTGTTTTATAGCCAAGCAAAAAAGAAAAGACAAAAAAAAAATGAACTTACTGTTGAATTTGTAAAATTCTCATTACTATCAAATCAGAGAAGATGCTTTTATCAGTGTAGGTGTATTGAATTTGACTAGAAAATAGTTTCTTTTTGATTAAAAAAGGTGATTTCCATAGCTGTCTGCAATGGTTAATGCAGATGAAGTAGCACACACAGGTTCCCGAATGGAGAAAGTGACCTATATTTCACTGATGATAGACAACAACCACTGATGCACCAGTAAACAAAACCACCGCTCAATCACAAACAGAAGAGAGCAGAGTATTGCTCTGCCCTGAACGTGTTTAAGTGTTTAACTTTTCAGAGCTGATGGGAAAAAGTGAACATATGACTCATCATGATTATACGGGAAGTTATCTGCAAGACACAAAGGGATGTTCCATCAGACAAGAAGGACCCTTCAGGTTCTTTCCCACCACCTAACTCTACATAAGAATCCAAAAGATTTCTGCTCCCTTTGTGCCTGTCTCCCCTCATAATAATCAAGCCACAAGCCAGTCCCACAGCCAGCCTACAGATGGTGATCTTCTGTTACGCACTTGTCTTTTTTGTTCCAGATAAGCTGCTTCCATACCCTGTGTGTTTGGAAAATCCCTCCTTTTCCTGTGTCTGTATGCAACATAGCACATTAATGTTCTGCTTCAGACACGGCATTATTATAACTCTAAGGTTATAATACAAACAGAAATAGCCACAGTTAAAGCATGTATGAAAGTGGGCCACAGCACCTTTCTGATGTCAACATAGCACGTCTTTTGATACATGGATGGGAAACAGCATTGGCAACTTCCTCTGAATAATGTTATTTTGAGACCATAATGTATGCTCACCTGGTATCACCCACCAAGAGGAAGGAGTCTGATTTCCCGTCAAGTGAAGTTGTTTGACTCTTCAGTAGTCTAAACAGATTATAAATCAGATAAAATTGCTCTAGGGTAAGCAGCAACACAAAAACAACTATTGGATTTGGTTCATGTGTTCTGTATGGCCATAACTCTGCTTTTGCATTACTCTGACCAAGTTATAAAACTCTTTCAGGCTGAATCATGGAATGCATGTTTTTTTGTTTTGTTTTGTTTTGTTTTATGAGAGATTCAAACTCCAGAACAGGGATGGGGAAGGGACAGGGATAGAAATAAAAAAAGTAAGAAAGATAGTACCCATTGAATGCTAGAACACTTTCTTTACAACCACAAAAGCCATCACTTGGCATCATCTTCATGTTCTGAGTACAGAAGCTCTGTTATGGTATGATGTACATCAGCTGTTTGGGAAAAATGCTGGAGAACAGCACTTAATGTCTTGCTCCATTTTATGACCCATTGCTGGTATCCATTCATCCTGCCCTTCCCATTCAGATTAAGACTTCAAGTAGTCAAACATATACAGATGCACATACAGAAGAAGGTGGGGAAAGCAGCAAGATAACAGTTTTCAAAATAGTTTTCCTGGGCCTTTCTAAGTATCTTGTGCAGCTACCAAATAATTACTTTGATACAGTCTAGAAAAGATTACTTGTTTCTCTGAATGGAGGAAAAAAAAAAAAAAAAAGAAGCATTTCTTCTTTTTTACAATACACAATAGAATGTCTCTATTGACTGGCTAATTGGTGGTCGGAATTCTGCATTGATTTTATATCAGGTAGAAATTGAGACAACAACAAGTAATAGACTCCATCTGTGTCAATTTAACAAGGGAATGGAAATTGTGAGTTTATGATTACACTTTAATAAGATTTATCCTTAGGTAACAATAGGTGGTAAGACAACAAAAACACACCAGACAGTGGCTTGACCCAGAATCTTTAAATTTGTATCTCCAGTCCTGCAAATGCTTGCTATTCCTAGTTCAACTTTTCACCATTTACAGTTATCCTGGGACTGCATGCTTGATCTTCCCAGAGCCGTAAATGCTTTAAGAAGTGAAGGAATAAATAAATTGATACCTTTTAGAATGAAATTGAAACAGAGAAACTTTAAAAACAAACCAAAACCAACACCATTAAAGCAACAGGGAAAGGGATAGAAAATTTTACAGATGATATTCCTTTGCTCACTTTATCCTTACTTCCAGTCCTGGTTTTAATTCACTCACTGCCTTTCTGCGCAGCAACCAGCTTTGCCCTGGGCCTCGGGAGGGTTTCTCCATCCTCCCAGAGGCCTGATTAGGTCTCTTGCTCCCCTCTGTCTTGGTGCAACTCCCCGCTCTGGGTTTCTGGCTTGCCACACAGCCCAGCACCTACAAGCTATCCAAACAGAGTAGCTCCCCAAGGGAAAAGAAATCTTACCTTTTTTCCCAAAGGATCTATTTTCAAAGCAACCAGAATGCAACCTGAACACTCAGCAATGAAAAAAAAAAAATCAAACACAACAGTGAAAAACAAGTGACAAAACAGAATTCAGGAACCTGATGGTCCCGGAAGCTGTGGAGAACATCACTGATGTCAGCATCTGGGACAGCACCCAGGGAAGCAAACAGCTTTCCTAACTGTACAGCCTCTCTGAGAGTGCCATCCGGAGGCCTCTTGACCTGGGGTCCACATGACAATCTGCAGGCTGATTTTGGAGGCAGCCCATGGGAAAGGCTCCATTCGCAGGTACACCCAGGCCCGACCTGAAGGGCAGTGGGGACATAGGCTAAAAGATTCCTGAAGATTTCCTTACACTGGCATCATATCAACACTGCAAGTCTATTGCCAGACACAGTTACAGCACACGAGAGCTGTACTAGCACAGGTTTACTTTGGAGCTAACATATGCCATTGTCTCATGTGCTTTCCAGCTGCAAACACAGTACTCTTATAGTGGAAAAAGTCTTATGAAATAAAAACCATCGTAAATTAGGGATCTGTAGCTGACACATCTGACATAAGAATCCTCAGTGTATTAGAAAAGTATTACCATGTAAGTACATAAAGATTTACCACCTACCACAGGAACATTTACAAATCTCATGCAGCACATCATTCAGCATTAACAGAGGACTGGTTGCTGAAACATGTAAAGACAATTGGGAAATTAGGTGCTGGTTTGTTCTGTTTTGTTTTAATGCCAAGGGACTAGACTATTACAAGTAATAATATAGGGGTTATTCAATTTCTTGAATGCGTTAAATTGCAAAATCATTCATTTAATAGATTCATATAATAGATGGTATTTTTCCAAGCGAGTTACTCAAATCACTGATGTATTTGAAATATAGGTATTGTTTGAAAGCAGCAAATGAACCTTAACCAAAGAAAAAATAGTGTTGAAATATAAAAGCAAAATCGCGTAACATTACACGACTGGGTGACCTTCCAGAAATTAGCCTTTTGTATTTAGTCAGCTTAACAGCAGGTAGGAAAATGGCCTCACTTAATAAAGGCAGGATTTCTTGACCCATAATCCTACTGGCCACAAGCTTTTTGTTTCTTGTTATTCCAGAGAGAGGCATTTGCGCTAATTGCTGGCAGAGATTCTGCAACAATACACCACCGCCCTCCCATAGGAAGTAATCTCTCCTGCGGCAGCTGTAGGAAACACCAAAGGGTAAATTCACATTGCTGGATCAAGCCTGAAACACAGTCCTTGTGCTATCTCTCTGCCTGCTTGCATCAGAGGCAGGAGATGACAGACAAATGGGCTAAGATTCAGCAGTTCATTCATTTGTTGGTCTCTGATAAAAGAGCTGTGCCATAACAATGACAAGAAATAAATCCAGATGTTTTTTTCTTGTATTCCCAGAAAGCCATCAGGACATGCAAACACAGTCTGTGCTCGTACATCTTTGCAGTTCTTATTTTCTATCTCTCTCTCTCCAGATTATGGATCTGTTGCAGAAATCTTTTAGTGTGGCTGTTCCTTCAGTGCAGAGAGCAACAGAACTCAATCCCACAGCTGAGATTTCTTGCCCATACAAGAACTGAAGTGTTAAATAATAAAAGCATAGATAAGAGCACTGTTAAAGATAATGCGTCTAAGTCTAGGCCAGGAACAGTTTGCTATAGCAGACTTTTTAATATTAGACATTTTCTGAGCTGAAGCAACACAAACACAGAGGTAATGAGTGAACCAGCTGCTCTTAAATGTGCCATTATCCCGAGAGCCCCATCTGATATACATGGGTACAAAATAATTTTTCTGCAGCAATTTTACTTTTCGACACTGAGATGTGCTGAAGGATAACCCACAATATCAAACTAGAAATTACAGCTCAGAGGCTGCCTGTTACTTAGCTACAGGATCGCTGTATGGCCAGACAGCACCTCAGGAGATCGTCCGGGCTGGCTTCCTCTGCTTGGAGCAGGGGCGGCTGCCGCAGGCTGCCCAGGACCACATCCGGATGAGTTTTGAATACCTTCAAGGATAGAGGCTCCACAACCTCTCTGGGAAACCTGTGACACTGCTTGACTGCCCTCGCAGTAAAAATGTTCTTTCTTATGCTCAGAGAGAATTTCCTGAGTTTTAACCAGCATCTGATCCTTGAAAATCAGCTGCAGAAGTCCCTGCAAAGCTCACTGTGCCGAAGCAGGCTGGCTCCTCATGGTGGTCTAAGGCTCTGACTTCCCAGGTGAGTTGTGACCATGCCACAGCCAAAGATACATCACACCCACAAGAGGAAAAGGCACCGTACTTGCCACTTTCCTGCCTGCTAAGCAAGAGAAAGGTTTTGAAGAACTCCGGTCCCAGCAGAACCGGGACTGTTCCTGAAGCAGCAGGAAGACATTACACTCATTTCTTGGCTTTTAAACACAAAGCAAGACAATTCACCTTTTTGCTTTTTGGGGGCTTGGTTCTCCTTTCCTCCTCCCTCATTGTTAAAGCTCTCTGATAATGGATTGAGTGAGATGTTCCCCACATGTCAGACTCCAGAAGTGTATCTTTTTTAATGTATCTTCCCCAACCTGACACATTCACTGGTTCTTTATTTATGTCTGCAGAATAGGGTTTTTATTTATTTTATTGTTTACACACAGATTTCCAGGTGGGATTCTCATCAGTTTCAACCATCATTTCAGTGGCAATTTTATAAGAAACAGCATTTGTTTTCTCCAAGTATGGAAAGCTGCAAGAAAACCGCCAAGTGAAAACTATTCACATTTATTGGTCTCTAAATCATTTCATTGTCTCATAGATGTATTTGGTTAGAACATGACTAAGTGTTTACTCATACAGCTCCTTTCATCGCAAAGGGATTACATCAGCAAATGCTGACAGGCACCTACCTCTGGGGTGTTGCTCTCTTTCCTCAGAAGCCCTGGAGACACTAACAGCATGAAGTGTGAACCACACTGAGAACAGCAGAACCACTGCGTGGCCTCAGACCCAGGACCCGCCTAGCTCCGAACCCGCCTGATGCAGAAGCAATACATGGACACCCAGAGAAAAGAATGAGCAATCCTTAAAAAAAAAGGATCCCACCTCCTCCAGCCTTCTTGAGTACTCAGTTTAGGGCATGGCATTTTCTGAGTCAAATCTCCTCCTGAATCCATATAACAACCTTTTGCATCCACAGCTTTCTTTGGCAAGGTGACACATCTGCTGCCTGCTGTGCAAAAAAACTATTTCCTTTTGCTTGCCTTGCCCATGTCTCCTACTAGCTCCATGTGATGGCTTCTAGTTCTTGTACCAGAAAATTGTTTGAGGTTTATGGACATACTAAAAATGGGAGTAAATAGGAAAGCTCATCATCTCTGGAGTTCTATTTTTTAACAAATGACATGAAAACAGTCCCTGGGAAAAAAAAAAAAAATCCTTTGAAAGCAAGTATTTATATACAAATATTATGGTCTTAAATACCAAGGGAAATGAATGAGAAGAAAAATGCCCCTACTTGAGCTGAAGGTTGGACAGAATATTGTTTTAATGAAGACAAATTTTTGGTATTCAGAAAAAATGCCCAGAATCCCAAATGAAACAAGGATCCTCTCACATACCCTTTCAAGTGCTGGGGCATGGATTCAGTGCCAAGAGGAAGAGTGCCACTTCTTGAACCCACAGAAGCTTTTCCTTCCTTCCTCCCTCACCAAAAGTGGGGTTTTCAGTTTGGTGGGCTTTACGGATAGGACTGCCATAGACACGGATGTGCACAAAGCTCCACAGCTGCTTTCTAACTGGCATCTTCAACTGCCTCTTGACTTCATCATGAAACCAAAGTTTGCTGGAAAGAGTGGCAAATGCTCCAGCTGAAAACTTTCTGGCAGCCCATTCTGCCTATACTGACAGGTGCTGTTTATTCCAATTGGAAAAATAAATGAATTTTTCTGCTTTAAGATGGAGCACTGTATGAGCACTTGAAGACATCAGGAGATACAAAATATAGATATTAATTATTGGATGTACTGCCATGTGCCATCTCTTGTCTTCCAACAGAAAACTGGCACTGCATTTTCTCCCATTAATGGAAGTGTTACCATATTAATTTTGCAGGGAATGCATGCCCTGATAAATTAGTCTTGCAATATGTATGTGCAGAAAACACAAATGGTATTTGCTTCGAAGTGCAGGCTGGATTTTAAAACGTTTTCTCCTTCCAGTTTACATGTAGTATATTCCTTACATCACACCTTGTAACTTCACAAGCTACTACATCCAACAAAGTATGCTTCTACACCTAACGTTTCTTTACATGCGAAGTTTTCTAATAGAATAATATAAACTATGAATAAAAAATAAAAAAATAAAACCCCAAACCAAAACAACAACATGATGCTCATGACAACTCAGAAAAGTACAAAGTAAATAAAACTGTAAAGCTGGGAAAAAGCAATTACTGAATGTAAATAATAACGGCTTCTATGATTACCACAATTAGCTCTTGTAATCCTTACTACAGCATGCAGAGTTTCAGGGTATTTGTAAAAGTGGTCCAAAGCAGCTCCTTCATGCATTCAATGCCAGCAGGAAAGCATGTTCGTATGCATTCTCCTACGTGCTACGTATCAGGCAACATGCTGATAAAACACCTGCTCTGTCCTGCCTGCAGATCTCCGTGAGCCACAGTGGTATTTTAAAATGGATTTGTACAGCCACTAGCTTGACTTAGCTGCCCTTACTAGAAGTCTCCAAACACCATGTGAACTTCACGGTCAGACCACAGAAACATATTGGGATACTTACAGATGCAAAGACACCATAGAAAGCAAGTCTCAAAAAGGCAAGTGGCTGTAAAGCTGGTGAATAAATCTCATTTACAGATAAAATTAAATGCTGCCATAAATAATTCTTATTCCTCATGAAGATTAAAATAAGTAAATAAATAAAAGCAACAGCCAGTTGCTTCTGTAGTTTTTGTTCATAAGCCTAAGGCAAATCATTAAAAAATACCTCATTCTCAGCCCAGGGGAGCAGACAGTGCTCTTCTTTTGGCTTTGGAGCCAAAGCGCTTGCTTTTTCACTTTCTCTTCTTACAAATTCAATATTTGTTCATGTCTGTAAGGCACACACACTGTTGCAAAATGTCAAGTAACTTTAAATGTTAACCATAGGAGATTCTGATTTGCAGGCATTGGACAGCCTTCCTCTAAGATGACCTTCATTTCACGTGAGATGAGCCAAGCTAAAGACACACACCCTTATTACACTTCCTGGTCTTTACTGAAATTTGGCACTGAGCCGGGCTTGTCTAGCCAGGGGAATATCTGTCACAAAAGAGTACAACAGGAGAAGAAAAACAATGGGGTTAGAATTTGATGCATCTAGTAAGCAGAAAGAAAGTATTCCTTGGTGCCTCAGGCATAGCATATTCCTGGGTAGGGCCTCAAAGAATTTCAGCAGATGTGAGCAGGAAAAAGATGACAGTTTTTTCCCCAAAATGTGATAAGCGTATTGTATCAATACTCAACATTAATTCAAATATCCATTATACGTAAGGCTTTAAATCTTGAGCTATATGACCAATAGTAAATTCATATTTTACAAAAGCATAAGGATTAAACAGCAATAATAATAATTTTAAGAATAAGATTTTTCTTTTATATGCCTTGGATATGTATGGTTAGCATATCAAATAAAGAGGAAAGAAAACTATGAGGTGGAATCTATTGGGAACAATTTTCCATGTCAGAAATTCCAGTTTTTGCTAAGCACTCATTTTAATGAAGAATTGGAAACATTAAACGTAAGACTCCAAAGCATGTTGTTTCAAGCACCCGTGAGTTGTTTTGACTTGCATGTTATATTCCATATAAATCAAAACAAGACGTCTTGACAGCATTCTGTCTAGACTATTAGCAGTAATTAATACTTAAATTTCAGCAGGAAGCTAGATCTGTCAAGATTGTCAATGGCTCTGGCAGAAGCACTGCAACAGAAGATCTTCCCTCTCAGAGGTCTCAGACGACCATTTCTGTGTTTATAGAAAAAATACTTTATCTGTCTGTACCATGACACATAATTTATTACTGTGGTTAGCAGTGGATAGATTTTGTATTATATACACCAGCCTATAAATTTCAACATTGCAGGGGAAGAAGCTTCAGATAAATTCATTTTGTAGTTACGTTACTACTTGCAGCCCTTAAATATGCAGATCACAGACTTCCAACGAAAACTAGACAGAAGCTCTACTGGAAAATAATAATAATAATAATAATAATGTATTCCCAAATGCTAGCCTTTTCTAAATGTTTATGACTCTCTTTTCAGGCTTATGCTAAAGCTTCAATCTGGCCACACAGATTTTCAACACAAATGTAGACAGACATTTGGCAGCTTTCATAGATACAGACACTTCATACTTACTGGGACAAAGCATGGCGAAAGCTTATAAATTCCACTTGATAGCCAGCTCAGCTTCTTAAAAAATATTACTTCCTTTATTTCCTGCCCTATGCATTAAATCCCCCTTTCCAACACACACAAGATTCAGTACTCCTGGTTCATGGTATTTAGCAGCTGCCCAGCTGTGCATTCAGCTGTGTGTGTGATGAGGTTCTGATGTCAGAATGGATTTCATTCCGAATGAGCAACCTTTGCCACCACCGTGTCAGAAGCAGCTAGTCTACCCGAAACCTTTTGAAGGTACACGTATCCAAGAACAGGGAAATAAATCTGTTTGTGCCCTCTGTCTCCTGCTCCTGCACCAGCGTATCTCTAACACTAGGGCTGCAGCCAGATGCTTAACTGCTAGGAAGCACTGTACATACATGCGTATGTCAAAAAGCCAGAAATAGAACCTCAGGTGTGATGGGAGCACCTGTGGAGGCCTTGCAGTTTTAGGATGTGATCTTAACTCACTGCTTTCCCATTAGAGCTGGAGGCAGCCACCTAGACAGCAAGGCTGGTTCACTGGCAGGGAAGCAAGGCAGCAGGGCAGCCGTCTCCAGCCATGCCTGAGATGTGCCGGGCAGCATTTCTTCCCCCGTGTTTTCTTTTAGAATATTCATTCTTTAAGAAAATATAGAATACACCTCCAAAATGTAGGATGGAGTGTAGGGAAAAAAATCAGAGTAACACACAATCATCTATTATTTAAACTACTTCATAGGATCCTGAAAATATTGGTACTTTTTTTTTTTTTTTTTTTTTCTAATTTAGCTAGTCTTATAAGATATCAATTATTCATTTGCCCACTGTACTTCAAATTGTACAATCATAATTAAATAAAATACTCATTTATTCCATTTGACCAAGTTTCTCAACCACAAAAGAAATCACACAGCACAAATTACAACACTGACAGAGCTCCTGAGTTCTTATCTTTGGCTCTCTCACCTGCACTCTGAATGCTGCACGTTCTTGCTGAGAAGTTGACTAAGGAAGGAAAAAAAATTATAGGTTCCACAGGTATAGGTAAAATTATATAGGTAAAGGTAAATTTATATAGGTATAGGTAAATTTATAGGTAAATTTGTTCCACAGGTGTCAAAGTGTGAAAAAGCAGCATTGCTGGAGTATCTGGCTCTTACCAACTCTGTGAGAAGGATGTACAGCAGAAATACTCCCTTACTCGTATGGACAGGGGCAGATGTGACTTTTTGAGCCTGGCAGTGAATCATTGTCCCCTGCCTGTACATAAGCTGTTTTGCAACTGCTACGAGGCAAACTTCCCTGGATTTCTAATGGTTCCGACCACAATTTAAAACAAATGCTTGAAACCCAGGCATCTGGCAAGCCCAGCTCTGAAAATGCTAATGCTACTCTGCCAGACACTCAGTGCTTCCCTTATTCTGCCAGCCTTTGCCAATATTGCAAACTGGCAGCATAAAACACACAAAAAAGCATTTCATAAGAATAACATACCCCTCCAAGCTGCTTTACTGCAGCGCTCCTGTGTGCCACAGGTGAGAGGAGCCATTATGCTCTCAATTCATTGCAAGGACCTCTGATTATTTTTATATTTCTCCTTCCAAGCCAGTGTGTACAAATATTAGGCCTAAGTTTTCTTAATTAAGGGATCTGGAAAGACATAGGATTGAAAAGCTGCATGCAGTATTTTGAGAAGGGCAAGGAATTTCAGCACTTCTCTAAATACATTGAAGGTCTTTCAACAGGCAACCAAAATATTACTAATTCCATAAACATTTAAAATGCCAGATTTCTTGTTTACTTATAATACTTGCTTTTCCCTAAATGGTGTTTTTGTATCAGGGATTCTGAAGATTGGTCAGCTAAGCTCACTCAATATGAGGGTTATTACCTGAAAAACATACGTGGATTTAGCAGCCTGATGCTTTGCTTAAACAGCAACTTAATGAGTCAGGAAACTTGCCTACTATGTAAAAAAGGGCCCATCATTACAAACTTGTTGACCCAACCATGCTTTAAAAAAGTAAATACAACAACCAGGGTTTAAACTAAACCCATCTTGAAAAATCAAGTCAGAGAAAATAAGCAACATATCTGCCAGATGAAGTAAATACTTCAATTACTTCAGTGACAATGAAGTATCAAGGCTAGTATCTTATCTGTTTGCTGTTTAAACAGCAAGGAAGGCATTGTCATGCACATCTGGCAAAAGGTCTCTGAATTCAGAGATATATTTATGACAAAAGATAGTTGCTAATAACAGAAAATTTCACATCCACCATACAACAGAGTAAAAGTTCACAGAACATTTCAGAAATATCTTGATTATTTTGCGACAGCTAAAACAAAGTTTTTTAATATCATCAAGTCTTAAATACAAAGCCATGCTCTTCTGTCTGCCCTGAGATTTCTTCTGTTTGCATTTTAAAAAGTACAAATTGTTTCAAGAAGAATGCCAATGAATTATCTTCAGCCTCTTCCCGGTGATTCAGTAACTCACAGCCATAATGCAGCCAGTGCAGAACTGAACCTACAATACCAGTTCTTTGAAATCTAAAATATACTAAAACCTTTTCCAAGGTAATGGTACTTTATAAACCCCTATAGGGTTCAGGTTTTACAAAGACAAACCTGCTGGGACATAAATACCAGATTGGTAGCAAGTCCACCAAAGGTTTTCGGTTATCTTTCCTGTTCTTTTTTACATGGTGCAGGAAAAGCCTGGCGTTTTACCACCGCCAAAGTCAGCCAGCTTGGGTTCGGTGACTTACAGCAACAGGAATGCTAACTGCTTCTCCAGATCCCACATATCCAACTCACAGGATGCACTCCCTGCCCTATGCAACAACATTTTAAAAATCATAAAATTTCTGCTGGGGCCCATGTGCCACCTGAAGACAAAAGCTGTTTGCACAGGATCTAATGCAATAAGGCTTGCAGCAAGTCTTGACAAAGTTTTCCCAATGCCCTTTCGCACCAGCCAAGGGATATGCAGCCACAAGAAGCGATAGAGGTTTGCCGTGTTTTTACAGCAAAGCATTGCTGGCTAGAAAGCACTGGACAGGGCTATTAAACATTATCTGTTCTAGCAAGGATGATGAGCAGGCTCAGAATTAGTTAAATTATATACGCTTCTGTGCTACCCTCACATTTTGATGCAATTGTCTCAATTACAGATGACAGTTTCTATTAGGGGAAAATATGCAGAGTAAAAAAAAGTTTCTGGATATGGCATGTTGCAGCAAGAAACCCCAGCCCCGTGCTAGCAGCCTTCTTTTTGCTCATCAAGACTCGACCTCCAGGGGGGAAGGGAAAGTCTGCCATGTCATTAATCACTGCATCTTTCACGTATCTTGTCCTCAAAAGAATTGCAATTAATCTGGAGGCCTCTGAAAAGCAGGAGAAGCACACCGTCATGCTTTGGCATGACTGCGTAAGTGTGAGATAGTTGGACAAAAAAGCCTTTTATTCCCCCTCCTACAGGAGCCTCAGGGAATTCAGCTTCCCTTCAGTAACTCCTGCAATCTACAAAAAGCTATTTTTGCAGTGCTGTATGACTGAGCACTTCGGAGTAACAAGTCTTGGTAACACTAGCTCTTCCCATTGACAGCCGCTCTGGGGCCTGCTGATAAAATAGGCCCAAACCAGCGGGAATGGGTAGGAAAACTGCCTGGGACTGACTTCTCTGAGGCATCAGGATTGCTGGTGAGTAAAGGATGGTCAGTTTCTCATAGACCTGTTTTCTAACTCTCCAGGCAACTTGGCGACAAGGAGCACTGAGCAGTGCCAGCAACGGCGGGGACACACGCTGAGGAGCTGGCTGGCTTCTAGCTCTCCGAGCTGCCAAGAGGCACACACCAGGTTTTCCATGGTGCGAGCTCCAGGGGATGAGATCCAGTTTCCAGATGATTGCAATGTTTGCTGATGACTGTCTTCAGTCAGCAAGTATGAATAAGGTACAGTTATTCAATTAAATAGAGCCTTGAAATTGTTTAAATCAGAAATTAAGGAATTATGCCTCCCAACACCAATATGATATGTGTTGGCAGGTAGAGAGGAAAAAAGAGAATGCGTATGCAGCTGAATACACAAGTTGCATGTCTGGGAGGAGAGCCCCTGTTCTCACGCCCCTTTGGTAACAGGCATAGGGGAGAGGGGAGGTGGGTGAACGGCATCAGCCCCTCTCCCCACCCAGACTCCTAAATGGGAACTGGTCTTTCCTCTATATTCCTGTTGAAAGGAGCACTCAGGACGCAGTCGGCGCTCCCATTCAGACCAATTTTGCAGCGAATGGCAGCGCTTGAGAGCAGAGAGCAGTTTGCAGCTCTGCGCATAAGCACAAGAGGAAATTTGGAGAGAGCTGAGCCTGTGCCAGCTGCTGGAGCCAGGTCCTCAGGAGACAGCTCGGCTGGCAGCGTCTGCACTGCTGCTTGCCTTTGCATGGCCAGCAACATGTTATTTGTTATTTGACAGTGCCTGTTCTCACTTGTGCTCCACTTCAGATGGTGTGGTTAAAAGGGAAAAAAAATGCACTAAAAGACAAAAGCTCATCTTCTGCAGATCTTCCAGCTGATGCTTTTTCAGTATGAGAGTAAACCCTTCTGTGCTGACAAAGGCCACGTGCCCTGGGAACAGGGGAACTATTCAAAGAATAGTATCTGCAAAGAAAGAGTCCTAGTATGCGTAGTCCCATCCCTTTTCTGCCAAAGAGCCTGTTCACAAACAAGTTCCTCCTGGGGTGACAGCACACGCAGTGTAAGAAGGGAGCAAAGAGTGTGGCCGGCATTGTCCTGCAATCTAAGAGGCATTCCTACCAAAAGCAGGCCTTTCTTGGAAGGCTCGTGCAATCTGTGGCACACACCATCATGCCGTCAGTTAGTTGCCAGTATGAAGTCATATTATTTCAGATTAAATTTAAAAAGCGAGGCATGCCCTGGACAGTTCCTCCCAGGAAACACAAGCAGGCTTTCCGGCCCCTGCCAATGCAGACAACCACATCCTTGTGCAGAGGAGAGCGTGCCTTACTCCAGCACGGCAGGTTGGTCGGCTGCGGGAGCGGGGGCATTCACTGCTGCATGCCTACTGGGCTCCTCCTGCGGTGGGGACCTCCTGCTCTCTTGGGAGGGATGTAATCACATCAGCACGTCTATTTGAACTCCTGCTGGGAGCCCTGTAAAAGGGTAAAATAAACCGAGTGTGCCACAAAGGGTCTCACCAAGCATTTCCAGGTACTGCTGCCCGCAGAGTTGGGCTGCTGGCACAGGGAGCACTCCTCTTCCTCACTGTACCCAGGTCACAGCAAGCAAGGGAGCATGGCTCTACAAACGGTGACATGATTACCTCTCTGACCTTATGAACTAGGGCTTATTGCTGAAGAGAAATTAACATGACCTACACTTTTAAAGAAGAAAAGCTTAATCAATATTTTAGAAGATTTTTAATTAAAAGAATAAAATGATTACTTTTTGTTGCTAAGTGATCAGGAAGTATTTCTATTAGTAAAATAATAATAAAAGAGGTCAGTCGTGATGTAAATATCCCCTATGATAGTGATGCCTGGCTGCAACCCTTCTGTTGCACACACAAGGCTTTCAGCACTGCAAAGCTGCACTTGCTCCACAAGGAAATACTGTTTCAGAACATGATTAATATCATGTTCATAACAGCTCATATTGCTGTGGCCAACTGTCAGGTAATCCACGAGTAAGACAGCGCAGGTTTAATTCAGAAGGCAATTGAATCCTCCATATGACAGCTCAGTCAGAAGCTAAACCGAGTGCACAGCTGTGAAGATCCACCTTCACTTTCCCAAGCCTCATCCACAGCTGAGATGCAACAAAAACAATGCAATTTTTTTTCTGATGCTCCATCGCCAGAGATGCAACAACAGTAAACCTGGCATGAAAAGACAAAACGAAGAAGTAGCACAGAAGAGGAATAAATAGGAGAAGACTTGAAAGAGATGGGAGAAAACAAATTATCTTCCTAATCTTCATATATTTTTAAAAACACATTTCCTGCACCAACACCTTTATAGACCAAAGGACAAGAATATGGTTTTGGCCAAAAATACTCATCTAGTGACACTGAAAGTCTCCTAGGATACCCAGAGGGTATCAGAAGAGCACCAGTGGAGGGGCATAGTTCACAGTTTCAGGACATGAAGGGTGGCAAAGAGGTCACAGAGCACACTGACTGCTCTCAGGGCACAGAGTAAACTTCATTGTCACAGAGTGAACTTCATTGTGGACCTCTAATTCTAGATGCTTCTCATTTTCTGATGTCTGATAAGAAGCATCCCTTCTATGCCCAGGCAAGCAAAATGTCCCCAGCTCCACTTCAGCCGCTGCTCTCAGCACCAGAAGAGGAGAATCTAAGCATCCTCAACCCAATAACATTTCAACAAATCCTGCAGAGTGAGGTTAGGAGTGATCCAGGCTCCACCACCCGCTCAGCCAGCACTGCCTGTTTCTCCCCATCCCTGCCTGGGCCAGTCAGCCCTCCACAAAGCCCTGCTGCTCTCCCTTTAGGCACCGCTAACCTCCCCCAGCACCGCTCTGCTGACAGCACACAGGGTGTTCCTTGGGGTTTCCTGGACAGGCACACACCAAAGTGCAATTAGCAGCAAACACCATTAACACAGTTTAGATTGGATTCTGATTTCAGCTTAAAGAGGCTCCCGTGCTTTTACTAACTCTCATACATGCCCGCAAAGCCTCTCCAGGGATGAGCATCTCCCAAGCTTCATTTGTTTTCTGGGTTTGACTCATCTGGGATCTGCAAGTGGTACTTTTTCTCCCTTTGTGCAGCCATAGCATCCCTTCTGCCTGCTTTGTAGCAAGAGGCTACATAACCATCAGCAGATATTTTGTTGTTGTTGACTGTAACCACCTCTGATGCAAAACACCAATCAACTGGAAATGAATCACCTATTTAATCACTCTCAAGCAGTAAAGTCTTTGCTGCCCTGCTGCTTCTTTGGCACATCCTTATCTTTCTCCAAAGGGGTAAGTCAGGCAAGCAGGGCACGAGCAGGCTGCGTATGTGTGGCCAACGGCCAGCATCTCCTCTCACCCCACAGGAGCTCAAACTGCTCTCGGCTCCATCCTCACCCACAGGAGGGTGCCTGAGCTCTGTTTTAACTGTGGTGGGAGCAGGGGGGAAGGGCAGCAGCGAAGAAACAACAGCTCTTGCTACTAACATGTCAAGTTTAGTCCCTACAGCTAACAGCAGTTAAAATACTCAAAATAAACACGTAAACATATATAAACTTGGCAGAGGAAGTGACCACTGACTAGGCCTTTCACCAGCACACCACAGGCTCTTCAGACCATGATGCTTGTCCAAGATGGAGAGCAACTTCAGCAACGAGGTTCTCCAAAACACCAAATAACACTTCTTGCCTCCTCAGCAGTGTTCTGTGTCTTACATTATCAGTTTATTTTTCTTTTTAAATAATTACACGTTTGTATATTCATAATATTCATTCCTATTCATATATTTTACAATTTTTTTTTCTGACCTCATTTCTGGAAGGTTTTAAGATGTAGTCATTCTTCAGCTCACAGAAGGCATCAGGAACACAATCGGGGATAGCCTCAGGTGCCCGCCAGGTTTCATGAATCGGGGCCTCCAGCGCTCATAAGCACATCTGGGGAAAGTACGGGTGGGAAGTATGGGTGGCCAGGGTGGGAAGTAGGAAGCTGCAGTTAAATGTCAGCCCACTACGCTGTAACTGGAACAAAGCTGAACTAGAATTTAAACAAACCCATACGGCTAAGGTGAGTCGGTCCCCTCATACCTTTGCTCTTCTCTTGCCTTTTCTGGCAGAGCTGGGCAGCGAGGTCGCCCTTGCGCACAGCATTCAGGTGAAGGTGAATTTTAACTTAGCTGAACAAGCACTTAATCTCACTGTATCATAGTCAGTGGGATTTGATTACATATTTGAATAGTTCATTGCATATAGATGGGTTTTTCAATTATCTCAAACTTAAAAAATAAAAAATTATAACTTATAGACCTGCTGTAACTTCTGCAGAGAAAAATTTATGAAAAGCTTTATGGTACATGCGGACAGAATCCAAGCAATTTTATAAAACTTTTTGCATAATTTCTATACCATATTAGAAGCCTGAATCTTGGATGCTTCACAAAAGGATCATAAAAGGGCTCCTGTATTGTTCTCTGCTACATAATGAGTTGTATCACTCCCTCTCTCTTTGCCTATTCTTTTCTAAGTCACCTACATTGACTTTCCAACTACCTACACAAGAATGGTAAAGAAGACCTTAGTAAAAAAAAAAAAAAAAAAAAAAAAAAAAAGCTTCACTATATTTTCAACACAGATATACATTATTTCATTTACCATACACAGAATTCCAAATTTTTATTCACCTGCACTGTGACTAAGATAACATCAAAAAGGTAAATTCAGATATTACAGCTGTAGGAAAAGCAATCATATGGTAAAGAAGCCAGAGACCTGCAAGTGACTGTCCTGGAGCATCATACCACTGCTGGAGGCACAACCATTTTAATGCTGCTCAGTAAGAAGGAACAATAAATGCACAGAAATACTAGCAGCAGTTCTTTGTTACAGATTCTGGAGAAACAACCAGTCAAAAAGGTAACTGATAAGGTGCAAACCAATATTCCTTGCAATGTTGTTCTTGGCAAGATGCTTCAGATTCATAGAAAAGGGACTCTGGCACGCAATCTCAAATCGTGCAGACAATCCCACAGTTTAATGGGCTGGGGGCAAAGTGAAAGTGAAGAGAAATTTTTACCAAAAAGATAATTGTTAATGCAGAAAACTCAAGCTGAGTCAAAGATAAATGCACAGCTTCCTCTAATAAGCAGGATTATCACAGCAGGAGCATCACTCAGCATCACCCTGCACCCACGAGCTGGGGCTGTTCCCACAGCAGAACTCCTCCAGGCTCAGCAGGAATGCTTCACACAGGACAAGCAAAGAAAATACAGAAGAGCACCCGTTCTTCTTAATCAAAGATGAGAACTTACCCAAACAACTGCATTTCTGAGTACTGAAACAGCAACAGACACAACTCATCTCCCACACATACGGCATCCTTATGCTTGACTCTTAATGCAGCATCTCATTGGCATTGTGTTAGCAACTGTAGAGTACAATCAACACCAAAGTCTTGCTGCAATGGATAAGGAGAGCAAATGTGTCTGGTTTTGCAGACATTATACCCTAATTACGTTTTTAAACAACCTATTAGTCCATATACATTTCTCAGTGAATGAATTCGATGTATAGATGGTTCGTTAGTAAGGATGCTATACGGAACAAAACAGAGTTTAGTCACCACATTTCATCTTCAATTACATGCAGAGGCACAGGCATGTTTGCTCTGGCCACACGCAGTCCCAGCCTACCTAGGAGGGTGCTTGCTAGACTGACTTTGATTTCACTTCCTCGGCACAAGACTAGCTGCAACGCAGCACAGCCAGCATCTCCCTCTGCCTTATGGGCAACTCATAGCTAATGCCCAGGGGAGGTAATAAGTATCAGGAAAACATCACTGCCTTCCCACCCAGCCTCCCAGGCAAGAGGCAGCCTATTTGCATTTAATGATACCATACTTAAGATGATATATTTAATAATCCCTGTTGTCAGGCTGAAGCTCTGCTCTAGGAGCTCCAAAAATCATGAACAGAAATAGCTGTGGCTTAGCCTCGGTTTCTTTGAAAAGAGCAGCCCATCTGCACCAGGAGACCATGGGAGGAACACACCGTCACAGAAGGTACAATTCAGACACCAACAAAAGCAATGTAATATTATATGATTGCTTATTGTCATACAAGAAACCGAATAATACTTTTACAATGCAAACCCTTCTAAAAACAAGCGGACTATGGGAGCCAAAGCTCTGGCTTGTAACAAGTCTGGAACATCAACTCTCAGCTCTGATTTAAGTCCTGTTCTTATTTTTTGGTCCAAATTTCATTTTCTTGATATATATATACATGTGCTCTAAGCAAGAGTAAATTGTGCTGGAACTCAGTTCACCTGTTTTTTTGGAAATCACTTATGTCTGCAAACACATGAATGAAAATAGCCCAGAGTCTGTTATAAACATCTTTGACTGTAGTATCCAGCATCCCATGCTTCAGGCTAATCCTCTTACGGTGATTAGACCAGAAGGGCTGTAAGGAGGGACTTAAACAGGCTTTGGCCTCAGCCTGGGTTCACAACCCAGACCAGCTCCTACGCTTCCTATGTCAGTGGCTCAAACTGAATTCAAAATCCCCACTAATTAAATACATCTAAGGGCTGGCTAGATAGGAGAGGAAAAATAAGACTTGCCAGAGAGAAAAAGCAGTTTATGTGGCGTGCACTCAGGATGAAAGGAGTGAGATGTTAGGGTGGAAGGAGCAGATGATGCACTTGCTGGAAAAAGGTGACAGTGTGCCTGTGCCCATCGAAGAACATGCCTAGGAAGCACACCACAGCCTTCTGCAAGGTCCAGGGCAAAATCACAGCTCTCAGGACAAACGATGTGTCTGTCAGTGGCTGGGTTTTCAGTGCGTGGGAGCACCGTATGTCACACAGGCAGGGTTACCCTGAGTACCTTAACAGCCGTTGTTCACACTGTATGTCAAGGCCAGCTCCAGTCCCACTGCTTCCCAGCTCCCTATTTTTACCCATTTACCTATTTCTCATCACTAGCAAGACAAGGCTATACATTATTTATTATTTAGAAGGCTTCATCTTCAGAAATCTGCATTGTGCAAGCTGTTAGCTCTTCTGAGATTCACTTCGAGCTATCTAATTAAAACCAACTAAATCCACTGACCACACGTGTCATTCCTGGTAGCTAACAGTAATGTACACAAACAAAAAAAATCAACTCACCTGCTCTGTAGTGAGACAGAGCAGCTGTTTAACAATGAATAGCTTCTGATTTGCCTACTCTCTATTTCCTCCTTCAAATTTATCTGTACCTTCCGACCAAGAAGTTTGTTCGGATCTGAATGTACTGTTTCCCAATCCAGAAAACTACATTCTGAAAATTGGATCAAAACTATCTGATCCTGTTATGAAACCTAAGTTTCATTGCTTCTTCCTAAGGCTAGCCAAGCTATTTTAAAAAGCAGAGCACTTTACTTATTCCTCTTAAGATATTAAAAATTATGCTGGAACATGAAATTAACTTTAAAAAGCAAATTTAGCTTGGGAAAGCCCATGCAGTTGCACTTCAATTGTACTTCATGAAAACAAAAACAAAACCAAGTGAAGAATGAAGCAGAAATGGAGCTTCCCTGCACAGACCAGACTCACAGAGAAGCAGAGCAACGCCAGGTGGCCCGGGAGCACCTTTACTCCCTGCCACAGGACAACAGTGGACAGGCAAATTTCCTCCATTTTGGTGAAATTTTAGGCCACAGCTCTGCCAAATAACCTGCATCTCCAGACACAGAAAAGCTACATTAAGCATTATGGAATTGGCTTTGATACTTCAGGAGTCCCAACAGAAATTGTTTTGGTAGGACTTTCAAATTGGATATCACATTTGGAAAAAACTTCAAGAACTGTTTTGAAGGATTGTCAGTGACTTCTGTGAAGACAGGAGTGAACCTAGGTAAGCATGCGCGATTAACATAGACCAAATCAATGGTTTCACATTAATATCAGTGCTACGAGTTCTCACAGGGGCAATAAGGGAGATTCCATCCTGCAAACCACAGCTGTTTGCATTCACAGACAGCAAAAGGCAGAGCACGGGGGAAGGTGCTGCTGGTAGTGCACGAGCAGCAAGCAATTGGATGTTTGAGCCATCGTGGCAGCTGGTCAGAGTAACGTGGCCATAACATAACAGCATCAGGGGGATAAAAGGAAGCAAACAGATGTCACAGCAAGCTTGTGAAAACAAGGATTTTTTAAAGGCGAAAGATACAGAAAGCTTAAGTGTGCAGGGGATGAGATACCCCAGCAAAGAGGAGCGCATCTCCTTGAGGCGCTGAAGCTATGCTATGTTGCTGTGAAGCAACACAGAAGCTATGTTTTTTGCCCAGTGGCATCTAGGCTCTGACATCCGAAGTGCTCCAACAGACCTGCTTGAGCCTGGCGAAAGAAAGACCAGCGTTAGCCTTTCCAAAGGACAGAATGAGCTGAGCGTTACATTTCTATTGGTGGTAGCAGGCATTTTTGAACAAGATACAACCTAATTCTGCAAGCAGCAGTGAGAGCACAGAGTCTTTGACGTCTCTAAGCCATGACGTTCCATCTCCCTGACATGTGCACGTATTCAGAGACTGTCAGGGTTGTCCCTCAGCACCAAGGATGAGGCACTTAGCTTATATTTCAGCTGTGGTTTGAAAAGCACTCAGAGCCTGCAAAAAGAGCAAAGAAGGAAAGAGAAAAGTGCTACCAAGAGATTCCAGAATAGCATTTCACACACCGCTCACTTCATGGCTATTGCCTGTTCTACCCTAAAGAAAGGCTGGAGTCATCTTTATGGTTCAAAAGAAACCCCGACCACAGGTTTTAAGCATCTAGTTTTACAGAGGCCTTAGAGGTTTTGTAGAGGTCTACAAAAGTATTGTCAAAAGATATGTATTTCGTTTTTATTTTTCTCTCCATCTTCTAAAAGAAGTCATCACTGAATTTGTTAATGAGTATTTGTTACTGACCTCTCCGAGCATGAAGAAAACATTGTCAAGATGAAGCTGAGGTAGTTTACTGTATTGCCATTCCCTCTTCATATTTAGAGACTATACTGCTCACCCCACGTCTTCACAAAGTAAAAATTTAGTTTTAATACCATTTCCTTTTTGAAACTAGTTTAAATTTAAAAGTTCCCGCAAGGCTGCCAGAAAAAAAATAAGAGGGATGAAAATACATTTCTGTCTTAATACTAGCATTATAGCTAAAGAAGTAGGTTGTTAACTGGACATCTGACAACTCACGTGTTTCTTCAGGGTGTATGTATATATTTAATTACATATATATGCATGTATATGGTATGTTTCATCGTCCAGCATAAGAACATTTTGAAGGCTTCAGAGAACAAAAAGCTTCAGAAAAACAACAAACTTATACGTGATCATTTAAAGTTTTTCCTTGTTAAAGTTACCAATTACAAAATGTCTGCTTTTCCAAAAACAACCCATTTCCACCCCAGTGTTTTTACTCTTCACTTTTAAAACCCTTCCACAGATCTATTCTGCTAACCACTGACTTTGACACACACTCAACAGCCACTCCAAGCCCCTCACTGTCCCCTTTCAATGGGCAGTCCTAAAATACGGCTGCATTACATACTACGGATTCATTCCCCGTGCCGTCACATTTTTTCACCTTCCATAGATGATGCATATATTTCTCTGCCACATGAAATATTTTGATGAAGGGGTTTTCCCTAATCGTACATTTGTCCTCAGCTTAGAAGTCCTCCTTTTCTTTATTTTCTGCTTGTTTCTGCCAGTTTCCTCCCCTTGCACACTTAACCTCCTGTATTAAGTATTAGCTGGTGTTGCCCCCCCAGCTTCCCCAGTGCTACCCATTTCCTTTTCATTACTGCTTACGGGGCAAACAGGCTGCAGTTTGTACCTGGGCCTCTGTTTCGTGCAAACATTCTCCAATCAAATTGTCCTCACAATTAGCTGAAATGGTTATTAATAACATCTTTCAGGCCAAGGTTCAGGAGGAGCAACTCCAGCTTCTTCATTGCAAACGGAAGCCATCTGTGCCCTCTTCCACGCCGCCCGCAGCCGGTGCCTGTGCTCAGTCAGGGTGCAGGCTCCTGCCTCCACTTTGCCAGTGGTGCCAGCTCCTACCTCTCTTTTTTAGGCTGTTTGAAACAAGCTCCTCACGCTTTTTCACCAATACATCCCCTGCAAGAAACCCCCGAAGCTGGAGCCGGGGCGCAAGGTGGTGGCTGCGCTGTTTTTCCATACAACCATCCTCTGACAGGACATGCTGGGGGCTGCGGGCACTGTTACGGGGTTGCAGAGCACCCTATCACTAGTGTCTTTTCCTAACTGGAGCTGCAGCAGCTATTTCCAAGGCAAACAGGAGCTAAATTTCACTGAGATGTGAAAAAAGCCTAAGGTATGCCTCCTCCAGATGAGGAGGCAGCAATAAAATGGGAAATTGTCTTTTTCTAGGTTCATTAATATAGATTTCAAAGTTCACAATCATCTCTCAACAGAGAGCACAAAGTCTTGATGTCCTGGAATCGTCCCTGTGAGTCGGCCCATGGAAAACTTTAGATGGGGCGCTAAGTTCTACGCACCAGAGAGGTCCATCCATTGCTGCTGGCCAGCTGTGCACTTCTGTGTGAGGATTCTGTGAGAGAAGGAAATGACGGGAGCATGACAGTGGCATCTTCAAGGCCAACTTAACTCACGTAAGTTACTGACACTTTTTTTTTACTATAAGCTCTTAACTAATACATTATTTGCTATGGATAAACTGAAGTTCATCTGGGAAACAAGTCACCCTTGAAAAACTCACTCTTCACTTTCCTTGTCAAGCTGCTGGCAGTGATACCAAACAATTGCTCTGAACAGTTCTTACATTCATTGTGATCGCAATGCGGTTTGCGAGCCAAGTACGTTTAACATATTTTCTCGGGTTACTTTTGTTTAAGAAGCTTTAAAATTTCTTCAGCGAAGTGGGAACAGAAGCTTCCTCTCACACCTCTCCCTGCCAGGCTGCCACAATTCACCAGGCAGTCTCTGGAGAACCACACGCGCCTGAGGATGTGCTGCTAGCACTAACACTGAATGCAGGAAGGGTGTGTGTGAATGCCCCTGTAGATCCTTCACTGTGTTTTGATTTGTGGAAGAAAACATCTTTCCCAACTCTAGGTTCTCCTATGCAACTGATTTTAGGACACTTTATTGTGAAAGAAACCTAAAACATGTCTCAGACTTCCAGAAAACTAAACATACAACGTTGATCATAAATTCTCTCAGTTTACCAGTTGTGAACATTTTCTTCCGGCCTCACTTTACGGCTGGCTGGTTTTACCCCCTTGTTCTGTTCTGCAGAACAATTTCCACCCCCCTGAGAACTTTGACCAATGGCTACACCTACAGAGGTATGTGCTTCAGGAGAAAAACATGTAAGAACACACGCTGGCAGAGGAGAGAAGGGTGGTGGCACTTAGGGAAGGAAATGTCACACCCCGTCTCATCTGGCAGCCCAATGGGCCCCTGGCCCTGCCTGAGTGTGGGGAAGGGCTCCTGCTGGTGCCTGCAATGTTGAGGGTTCTCCCCACAGGAGGGCACAGAAGGCAGGCACCTTCCTGACAAATTTAGCTCCTGAGAAGACCCGAAGAGCCAGGCCGACTGAAAATGCAGTATCAGGCATCAAACTGGGAGCAGCAGCAGTGGAAAGCATACAAGAGAGGACAGTAGCTAACTTCTAAGAAATGTGTTACCTCAGCTTAAGAGCAGAGCTAGGAATTGCTATCAGCAGGAGCTCAGGGCGCCACGTGCCCTCCGTCCCTGGCAGCAGGTCTGTGCACAGGGCTTGAGATGGCTCTGCTGCAAGCAGAGAGGAGCTGCTCTGCCAGGAAGTCAAAGCACGCTCGCTGCAGCAAACCTGGGGGTAAGAAGTGTTCCTGCTTTGGGACCTCACAGCTGCTACTTCAGAGAAGAGAAAGAATTATCATTTCCCTAAGAAAGCCCTTCTGAGTGGAAGTTTGAAGGACAAACCCCATTTACTCCTTGATGACAGCATGTCCCAGAGAAGATGAAGGTAAAGGAGTTTAAAAACCCTCAAAAATGAGATCTAAGACTGAAACCCTCCAACACCATGACCTAAATACACAGTCACGGCTTTTCAACACAGGATAAAAAAGGCAAAACAGAAATAGCAGCTTCAAAAGGGAGCTGCGAACAATGCTGATATCCAGAATAGAACAAAGAGAGATCAATAGAAAAAAGTTTTCATCTGCCTTCCAAGAGCTGAAACATCCTGGGAGTAAGTTTCCCAAAATGTACTCCAAATACTAGTGGATAAAACCTACATTAATCACAATGTGGCAGTTTGGGAGCCTAACTGCACTAAAGTCTTCCAGGAAAAGTATAGAAAATAAATATGGAAATGAAGCAAAGAGGACAGGGGAGAAAACTGTGAACTTATTGATCACGGGAAGAAACATGAGAAGGAGGAAACCACCTGCAACATAAACCAAGGTGAAAGAGCAAGAGGGGTGGAAGGGATGTGCCCCTGAAATGCAGCTCTGCGTGGCTCCTCCAGGCTCCTACCCAAGCAGGTCCTTCAACCAAGGCACAGTGACCACTGGGCCCTACACAAAACATACATGAGAAATGGCAGGTCAGTGCCTGGGAAGACTTTTCATTCGATGGTTTGCTTTGGCTACTGACACCACAGACTTCCCTCTTCACAGAAATTGCAAACAACAACAATGAAAGAGGAGACTGCAGGCTCCCATCAGAAGCAAATGCTCTGGGTGGCTGCATGGTGGCAGTCTGAGTAAGCAAAGACAGGCCAGTTATCAGTTAAGAAAAAACACAGGCGTTATTTCAGACACTGGGACTCCAGCAATCTGACACAAGCTGCCCCACCTGGCATTCAGGATCCTAGTATATTCGCACTGAGGAAACAAGATCATGGGTTTTGTTGTTGTTGTTGTTTTTAGTTAAAACTTTTGGGTGAAAGCCTGCAGGTCACTCATTCCTTCTGCTGCAAAACTTTCCACTGCTCCTGCAGAAACCCCTTCTGGACTGGCTGTTCAGCTGCCACCCTCCTCATGCAAGCTATGCACAAGTCCACTGACACCTGAAAACACTTGCAAAACCATGGAGTCCACCACTGCCTTACATCATTTCTCCAGACACACATAGCACGATCCCAGTCTGCAGTATTTGCCCGTATGTTTGATTTCAAGCTGGTCTCCCATGCCTACGGGCTGTTAGAAACGAGTAGCAACTGTCCAGGAAACACTATTTCACTGTGGGCAGAGGAAGAAAGAGCAGCATTTTTTTACTCTAGAAATTATCTGGCTGATGTCAGGAATCCTGAGTGTTTATAGGACATTTGAAATATCCCCATTTTTTTGTTGTTCAAATCACCACCTAGCCTCTGCTTTTGGCTATCAACATTCAGAGTGACAAGGGAATTATCACTGCTCTGAGATGAGAGGAAACCACAGACATGAGGTTGGCCATTTGGGGAGCAACAGTAAGGTGTGGGAACACCACACTCGCTCATCAGGAGCCTTTTCATGCTCTACCTCTTCCTCTTTCACATACACATTATGTAGTTTGGGGGGGGAATGAGTAGGAAAAAGCTTTCCTTTGCTGAAAAGAGCAGTTGAGGGGAGCCTTGTTGCCTGGTGTATCCTAATTGCCTGGGGCTTCCTCCCCTCAGGTTTCACAGTCAGCGTTTGGACTTTCTCCTCCTTGCACAAAGCACCTGCAGGAAGGAGCCACGTTTTTCCCATAGCGAAATCCCGCACAGCAAGTCAAGGGGAAAACTACAGTCACAGGCTCATATTCTGAGAAACATCACAAATGTTGGATAGACTTGTGCTAGAAAAGAAGCCTGTGTGTTGTACACAGTGTTTTTGTGTCCTGAGAAGGAAAGGACACGGCAATTCCCTCCTTTTCCTGTGAGTTTCTACCATCATGCAACTTAACAAGTCCAGAGGCCAAAAGCTCTGTGCATTCCTCTTCACCCACTTTAATTAACTACAAACATTTTTTACATGGTAGGCACAAATTATGGAAGCCAGTGCCTGCTCCCTTGGCCCTGCCCATCCAGCTGACCAGGACTCCAGCAGGGACAAGCTGCAGAAGCACCATGACGCACTCTCCCGCCTTACCTGAGGAATAATAAACCCAGCATTACTGTCCGAGTCTGTGGGACGTTGTAAATGAGGTAGGCATCACTAATCCTGCTTTATGGGCAGGAACGGTTCTTGCCCAGGGTTGCAAGCTTCCCCTGAGGAAGAAGCAAATCACACTAATTTGACTTGACTAGCAAAGCTCCTACAACTCACGGTACCTGAGTGCAACTTCCACAAAATCTGGCAGTAACTTTGTGTTTTCAGTAAAGCCCCATGGGTCACAGCAGAAATTCCTCAAGAGCCCCCAGGTCACAAAGGCACCTGCTCGCCTTGGGGAAGGGCCCGCATATCTTGTTCTCCTCACATCTCCCAGGCTTGGGGCACCTGGGAGCTCTGGGGATACCACAGAAGGTGCAGCTCATTAAATGGGGGTAATTTGTACGAAACACTGAGCAGATCGTGCCTGCTACCTCTGCGTTCCCCACTCTGCTGAGCAGCAGGGGAGCAGCAAGGGTCTGCAGGGAGTATTTCTTTGCACGTCATCCACCCGGCCTGAGAGTAATGTGCTCGCAACATCAAGAAAGACAACATCACCTGTACGATGTGGTCCCTGCATACGTGGTAGCGCTGCTAAATCACAAGGAGCTCTCACTGTTACCAAAGTGCGGTTCTGCCAACAGAAAGTTCCCCCAAACATTTTTTTTTTCTGTCATTTCTCAGTGAGACCAAAGATGAGGCAGTGATCGTGCTCCAGATGCAAACAGCAACAACCAGGGTTTTAGACAAAAAGGGTTACTTCCTCCTCCTGTGCCTGGGCATGAGGGGGGTGTGGGAGGACAGTGCTGATGTGCAAGGACAACTCTGCACCATTTTTCAGCAAGGGAAGACCGTGAGGAAAAGAAGCCATTCATTCCTCAGCCTCCCAGAACAGACAACTGAAAAATATATGTATTATACAGACATCGGTTGATGGAGCTTGGATTTGTTGTGGAAAAAAAAAAAAAATCCTAATCTGGGAACTAGCAACCGAGAAGCCATGCTGGAGACTGAAATACTGCATTTCTCCCTCAGATGCAGGGCAAAGCCCCAACAGGGCAGACAAACAAGTGCAGCCTTCCCAGTACAACCCTAATAAATAGTAATCGGAGACTTCTTTGTCACAGTAATGAAGACTGAAAATGGGAGAAAGAGACCACAAGCAGTAAACAGGGTTAACTCAGGAGGTGACAGCACTGGCATAAAGCATCCAAGAGGAGTTCTGATGACATTTCTGGTTTGTTTATCATAGGGTTAAGATATCCTAACTGCAGCCAACTTGGCTGGCATGGGATAGCTCTGAGAAAACCGGGCACTGACGCTGCTGTTACTGAGGACATGGCATCAGATGAGAAACATCCTCTGGGGGGGGCGAATACATGCATCAAAGCATGGCTTGTATAACTCCGCTGTGCATACACATAAGTGTGCACATGTTTTTAAAGAAGGTACCGTCCCCGCTGCCACCACTGAGTGCACCTGTACATGTATTTTGTCGAGGCAACGTACAGAAATGTACAGAAAACAAGTGCAACTCCCTGGATGCACCTCTAAGCCATATAAACCCACACACCCGGGGAGCGTGGGCGACACTGAGTATGTGTTTAAGCAAGGAAAACCACTTCCAAAGGTTATTTATTCAGAATATTTTGGTGGCTTGTGGTAGTGATTCAGTCAGATGCTAATAATGCATCTGGCTGTATTTCAGGTGCACCATTTACACAAACAGAAAGGAAAAAAAAAAAAAAAAAAAGAGTATGAAGTTTGTAGCTTGTACCTTTTTGTTTTTTAATCTGGGCTCAAAGAAGCTGTCAATCACAACTGTGAATCACATCAAGGCAAAACTAACGGTACAATAATTTTCCATTGCACATTTCCCAGAAGAGGAAATACAGTCGCATCTTGACATAAAGCACAGAGCGAAATATTTCACCCGTCTCACTGTTGCATCCAGTTCAGCCCTTTGAACTCTGTGTTATGGACTGTATGCAGCATGCCTAACAGCTTTGGTTTGAAAATACCACTTTTTATCCACTACCAGGGTCCCTGGCCCCTTCCCTGCCCAATTGTTTGTTCAGATGCACACAAACGCCCAGGTGCCAGCTCTGAAGGGTAGTTACTAGAGACCACCTGTCTGCACGTCTCAGCACCTGCTCGGTTAATCGCTGCACGTAAACTGGACAGGGGAAGAGAGAAATGTTCATCCCCTGTTGCACGGGGCTGGTAATAGCCCTGGTCCTGCCAAAGCGGAGGGAGGGAAAAACACCCCGATCTCCATACAAACAGCAGTGAATTACCGCTGCCCGAGTGACTGAGAAACTGGCGTGCCTGAAGTGTCTGTCAGACTGTAAAAGCAGCATCGGCGAAGGTTTATGCTTTCCTGAAGAGGGCTCTCCGCCTTGGTCAATATAAACGTCTTGCCAGTATTTACAATATCGGGCAGGAAGAAAAGGAAAAAATGAAACAAAACCACCACCAAAAAAAAAAAAAAGCCAAACAAAGCAAATCAAGACAGACGATACCTGTTGTAACTCCATCTGCTGTAAGACATGGTCCTGTTGCTGCCGACTCCATCCATCTCTGGCTCGGCTACTGCGCTTCCAGCATCCCTCGCTCCCCGCAGGCGCCGGCTGCTGGGCTTGGAAAGCAAACACCTGCCCGAGGACGGGCCCCACAGGCGGGTGCCTCCGGCCTTGCACAGCGGGGCCACAATTCAGTGGGGGCTCTGCGTCGAGCCGCAGGTGCACGGAGCAAACCACTGCCCGCACAGGGGAGGGACGCAGGCAGGGACGCGGGGGGCTCCTGGGGTCCCTGCCCACGGGCAGGATGCTCTGAGCCACCCAGCAGGCACAAAGGCGCTCAGGTAATAAAGCAGAGCAGCAGCGCTAAGCCGCTTAAGAGATATTGGGCGAAGCTGTGCTCGGGAGCAGCAGCTTGCACGCCTCCTGCTCCAGCACACGCTTTTTTTTTTTTTTTTTTTTTTTTAATTTATTTATTCTGGTTGCCACAGATACGGGTCCATCGCTCTGACATCAGCCATCTCCCACCCCACAGCGGGTCCCTGGGTCTTTCCAACACGATCGTTCAGGCAGGCAATAATTAAGCCCTCGGCGTGCAGAGGCAGCGCTGGGATGGCCGCAGTCAGCCAGCTCTGCAGGATTGCCTCCTCGCCTCTCCTGTAATTACCGTATTTGTTAAAATGTGCTGTACTTGAACAGGGATCAGCAAGGCCCCAATTTCTGGCTGCACACGATTTATTGCCATGTGGAAACCAGGCACGAACTGTGTTTTTTCCCGCACAGAAGTCCCTGCCTCAGGACTCGCTGCACTTCAGGGTGAGCACCACGGGGAGCAAACCCCATCCACCGGTACCCGGTGTGCTGTGAGCCACAGCAGAGGGGGCAGCAAGGACCACTGCGTGGCTGTCTCCAGTGGTCAAGGATTTTACCTTATTTCTCCTCTGAATCAAAACACCCACTTTCACACCCATTTTAAATGCTCCATGCTGTTTCACGTGGTCTGGATACCATCATTTTGCATTTTGTTACTAAGGGTTTTGCAGCCTGTTTCAGCACCTGATCTGGGATCCCAGAAATAAAGGGGACCACCTCGGGTGTTATAAACACCCAAGTCCAAAATGTTTTTCCTTCAGAACAAACCTCCCGCCAGGGCTGCATGGAGGGCAGCAGGATGAAACCAGTGGTTTCAGCACGATGTTGGAAGGATGCGGTCACAGCACATGGAGCTGCACAAAAATAACACGTGAACAGCACCAGGGCAGCACCTGCATAGGAGCAAAGGAGTCAGGGTGGCCAAGCTCCCTCCAACCTGCACCTGGTCTATTAAAAATATTTTTGTTTGTTTGTTTGTTTTCTTAAAATATTTGCTCACCGTCAGCTTCCCAGTGCCATGCATTTGTGAATGTGGTGGTTGTGATGCACACTGTGCAGTGACAGGAAAGCGGAGACAACTGGGCCATGTCCCTCTGACCATGACAAGGGAAACAGGGCACCCTTCACCGCTGGCACCAGAGGCTTTGGTTTGCACAGCAGATCTCAGAAGCCAGCCTTAGTACTGATGGTCGGTAGATGCTCCCCGGTTGAGGAGCACGTTTGCAGGGCCAGGTGTAGCCGGGCACACTGTTTGTCTCTCAGGAAGCGCCCAGTCCCTCCTCCCCCAAAGAACCATACCTACTCGGTGGTTTCAGGCTTACGGAGCAGAGACCAGCAGCAGCGGGGAGCTCCTGGAAGCTCCAGGGGCTCCAGAAGGTAGAGGAAGCTCCTACAGCTTCACCCTGTAGATGGACAGAAACCTGCCTGCTTCCAGCTCAAAATCACTCACCGACTCTTTCTCCTGAACGCCTGCCATTGCATCTTCCACCAGAAACAAACCCTTCGAGGCGCTGAGCGCAGCACGGGCTCTGCTTCCCACATGCCTCCCCTGACACGCGGCCCACCAGGGCTCCTCCTTGTTCATCCAGGCTTGGAGCTCTGGGCAGGAGAACATCAACTGGTGCCTCCCCTCCCAACACTGGGGCCAGCAGCTGTGTTCACCCCATCCTCCCGCTGCAGCCAGGCCAGCACCGTCCCCCGGGCCCTCAGAGAGCTGGGGGAGCTCTCACATCTGGAGATGGCTGCGCCGCGCTGCCTTCTTACGCAAGGCTTCGCGTCTGCCATCTGACCAAACAACCTGCACTACTGGCAGCGTTGCTACAAACCTCCCTTTTCCAAAACAGCTTGGATGGGAAAGCCAGGGCACTGGTAAGCACCTGCAAAGAATAGACACAGATTAGGCCCACTTGATAATTCAGACAGCTGAGTCCAGAGGATCTGGAATAGTGGCTTGAGCCATTGCAATGGCACAGAAATTAAGCTGGCTACAGAGCTGCAGCAGCCAGTCAGCACCCCTGCGTTTTCCTGCTGGTGTATACCAAGCTGCAAATGAGTGGAAAAGTACCTGCTGAGTCACCAGATGATGCGTAACATTTTTAACAATGGGAAGTCAAAAAAAAACAGCACAGAACAACTTCAGGTTAGGCATCCCTGAAACAACACGAGGCACAAGTGTACATTTCAGGCACCCCCAGACAGCATATTTTCCAGCAAAACCTTGCATTCCGGTTCCTTCATTCAGGAAGGCACCTGGGTTTCCACCCAAGTGCACCCAGAGCTGCTGCTGGGGTTTCAGTGTGCCACCGAGGGAGGGCCCTACGGCAGGTAAGCTGAGCCTGAGAGCTGCTCAGGCCTCTCCTGACAGATTTAGGAACTGACAGCTTCAGTCATTTGTGTGCACTGCTCCTTGTTCCTGCAACTAACGGTGCTTGGCCAGACGCAGTGTGAGGTGCTGCGTACCTGTGGTGAGAGGCGAGGGCCTCCGCCGAGCCTGCCTCCTTACCCATTTGCTGCCTTAAAAGAAGCAGGGGACGCCTGTGAAATAACACTGCTTGATTTATGTGAAAAACACAAAGGCGGCGAGGTACGTTATGTCCTAGCACAGCTGAGGAAAGCAGCATGAAAGCATGCGAGCTGCTGAAGAGCAGCTAGCCTGAAGAAGTACGTGCCCCTGGGATGCGCAGAGGAGGCTCCAGGTAGCTAGCGTCTGTGCCAGGGACTAGTGAGCCTTGAACAATACAATGTGCTTTACTGGGGAAATAGGAAGGAGGAATGCTCCTTTGTTGTTCCACGTGCCCTCGTACTACTCTGCCAAAACAAAGCTCATAAAATTTGGCTTAATGATTTTCTCTGAAAATAGGGTACTTACATCCGTAAGAGCTTCAAACCAATGTATCCATCATATCTCTGTATTTAATCCTTCTTTCAAAGGATATTACTGCTTCTAAAAATTCCCTGTTAGAGTCGTTACAATTTCAGTTTGCTCCCAGTATAATAAACAACTTCATCTGTCGGTCTCCAAGCACACTGCAAAGGAGTCAGCACCATTACTTACATCTTACAGAAAAGAAACCAATGCAAAATGACTTTCCCCACAACCACCAAGGGAGAAGGAGCAGACGTACATACTGGCTGTAGGCCTCCCACTGCAGCACCCTGTGCATTGCAATGCCTCCAAGTCCTGCACAGGCACAGGACAACACCAGCCCTGCGATAACATCTTGTCTGGAAGTGGTTAGAAACATGTCTTTATTTTTGCTGGCTGTGCAACCCATGCTCGTTTCAAAGTCCCTCTTCTGGTCAGGCTTTGCTACTAGCCACACTGCTGCTACTAGATCGACTGGCGCTGCACTCACATACAGCTCAACTTCTTTTTTCCTTGTAAGTGATAAACAATACTGTATTTACTGTATGCGCTATGTGCACGCTGTTTTAACTCTATAGAAAATACCACAATTACTAAACCAGAAAAAGTCTATAATAGCATGGGTGCTGATCTTTGTTTTTCAGCAGACTGTGCGCTCCTTGCAGAGCACATTATGAGAGAATTGCATGCTGCTTTTGTCCATTCGTGCAATTCTAATCACTACAGCAATCTCTTTTAGAGATTTAGAGCTTTTTAGCTCTTTTCACCCCCTGCTCCTCCCTGCAGTATTGGCTAATTTCTCATATTTACAGAAATTGTTATACATAAAACTCAAGACTGTGCCTATGGACAGCTATAGCGGCCTTCAGCAAATTATTGCTTTGTTAATACAGATTGGAAGTGAAATAAAAGATTTGTTTGGGCTATTTGGAGTGTTCCTTGGGCTTAATCAAGGTGTGGAGGCAGCCCCTGGTTAGGAAGGCTGACCTAGAGGCTGCAGCAACCGACACCGGAGCCACCAGAACTGGGCAGCAAAGCCACCCCTCAGCCACGCAAGGACAGGGAGATTTCCTGTTAGAGCAAGCCCTGCTGGACAACACTTCTCGTGGCACCTCCCTCCAGTGTGGCTTTGCCACAAAAACATTCTCTACCTTTTGGGTCTCCCACCAAGGCTCATCAGACGGTGAGCGAAGTACGGTATCTTCCAGCTCTTCCTGAAGGGACGCCCCAAGCTGACTGCTGTCACTGACCGCCACCACGGTGGGCTCGCTGGTGGCAAAGTGCAAGCCCAACACGACAAGGAATGGACCCAGGAGAGGCTAGGAGTCACTAGCACAACAATACTGGAGGCGACCCATGCTACATCCAGCCACAGCCCTTCCAAAAGTCGTCTTCTATTGCTCAGAGACCCTAACAGTGCGAAATTTAACACAAGGAAAACAGCACTCTGCTTGTGTGCATCTTGCAGTTCAGTTGGAGCTGCAAACCAAAGAGCGATAAGGGAGGAATAATTTTAGAAGTCACCTAAAAAAAAGAAAAGGTGAATCAAAGCATTTAATCAGAACTAGGAACTGATGCCAGACCTCTCCAGCTCTCGCCTCTATACAGTAAGTGTACCACTTACTCTGTTAAATCGTAATATTTACACCTCTGTTTTTTTTTTTAAAGTAAATTTTCCCATTCACTGCCAGTGCAAAAATCCTGGTGAGTTTTCCCACATAAAAAGAACCAGGGCAGGGAGGGATGCAGAAAGAAAAAAACAACTAGAAAAAAATTAGCTCGATTCCAGTCCCCATCTGCTGGAGGATTTTTATATTACATTTGTTCCTGGGGACCAGCATCCTGGTTATCTGCGAATGTTGTTTCTAGCTTTCCTTCCAAAAAATTACACCAGGTACTGGCCTCACTGCAGTGACTGAGCTCCAAATAGGAGGCGAATGAGCACCCACAGCATCAAGCAGCAGCAGCAAGGTTAAGACTGAAAGACAGGTTCTAGGTAAGGGATGGTGTCAGCTCCCGGCAGTGCCTGGCTGGGCTCTGCGAGATGCTGAGCCAGACACCCATTGAACCCTGGATCCCGTAGGAAGGACGGCATCGGTCCCAGAGCAGAACCACGGCCTGCAGCCAAAAGGTGTTGACATCTCCACCCTGCATTATCCATGTCATTCCCCTTGCTATTCCTCCAGAGCTGCTGCAGGCTTCGTGATTCAGCAGTGAGCTGTTCATACTTCCCTTGGTCGTGTTTTTGCATGCAACTACTGATGCTCCTGCAGATTTCTGTAACTACTACGGACAGGAGGCAAATCAGACAGCAAGGCAGGCCTGTCTGCAAAGCCATGCACTAACAGGGACACTCTGGTTGCTTTCTAATACTGGAATTTTTAAGCAGCTGTACATCCTGCTAGAGAGGTAACTCAGTATCAGGAGCACTAAAGCATGGTTCCTGCTCAGCCTTTTTAGGTCAGGACGCGAAACAAACCAACCAACAACACCGCAAAAAATAGCCCATTTACCCTTTTTAAATGAATTTATAAAGTTTAAAAAAGCAAAAGTGAACGTTGGTTAAGTGTCTTGGGAAACTGGGAATACTTTAGGAAGAAAATTAAACCGCAGAACCTAAAGTACATAAAAATATTAAAAAGTTAATTTGAGCTTTTGCAATGGCCTCCGGGAGGGACACGTGCCCACTTCAGGCTGCCCCCCTGCAGGGACAGCACAAGCTTTGCCACGGCGGTGCTGTGACACAAGTCAAAGGTGACTTGGCCGCCTCACCTTGAGCAAATGCTGTCTTTGGGGGAGCCGACAACCCGTGACTACGGCTCCACACATCTGTCAGACCTACCACACCTCGGTTTTTCATTGTACAAGGCAATCGCAGATTTCATGGTGGAAAACACAGGTACTGTAACTACAGCTTTTTAGTGTAATTCTGAAATGAGTAACATAACATCCAGATATGACCGAAAGTCACTTAAGTTGATCTTGTTCTGGCTGAAAGGAGCTTTTAATTGCAAAACCCTTCACTAGACCAGAATATCGTGACAGAGTCATTCTTGCGCAGGCCTCGCCTTCTGAGGACCCACCTCTGAATGTTGAGCATTAAGCAGCAGAACTTTTGTCAGGAAACTAAAGCAAAAGCCTTTTAACGGGCTGATTTCCAGTTCACGAGCCGTGTCTCACCATGACAGACCGATGCATCGCTTTGACGCTCCCGCTATGACACCTGTTTCAGCGGTCACTTAAAAGGCCTGACCCTGAGCTGCAAAATGCCTTTCGTTTCCCTGTCACACCAAGCTGCCTCTTGCCAGTAGCCAACCTAGTCCTAGCAATATGAACCAGCCCAAGCAATAACTCCAAGAGCAGCAGCCCGTGCTAAGGGAGTGCTCCGTGCTGAGCGGGAAGCGGGCGTCTATTCGCTGTTTGCATATCCAGAGCCCTCCAAAGACATTAGAGATGACAGTCGAGAGCAGCTCTTGGCAGCAGGCTGCGTAACGAGATCAGCAATGGCAGAGCCCAGCTCTCAGGACTCGACAGGGATAGATGCCTTGCCAGACATCTTGTAAAACCAACAAAAAGTGGAATTAGACCCTGGCAGATGTTGACGGCATCATGAAGCCGGCTATTGTAAGGAGGATTTGATGATCTAAGTTGGTTAAGGGAAAGATAAACAGGATAGGTCTAACTTCCTTTTAATTATATTAAAAAAATAAAATAAAAAGGATCAAGAAGTTAAGGAGCGAGGTGAGCAACTTCAGTGTGCAACTTGCACCTTAGGAATCTACAAGACAACGAAAAAGACGTGCCCAAACATTCAGAATTCACCAGGTAGTCTCAGCTCCTGCCAGGAAATCCAACTGGATGAAGGGCTATTTAGGAAGGGTGCGAGGAAAGAGAAGGTTACGTAAGGAAGCAGCACGTTGTGCAACCTTGAAAACATGATCTTCAGAATGACTCAAAGTCAGCCCTTCAAAAGCTCATTAAGACACCCGATTATTTTGTAGATGCTAAAAATCATCCTCAGACACAGAATGGGTCAGTCTCCCAAGAAAATGAATAGGAATGAATGCCTTTTAAAATGAAACAAAAAGCCAATGGTGGAGGAATTCTGTGAAGCAAGGACAGACAGAAAGTGTTTTACAAGTTGTATGGGAGATATTAAAGCACAGGTGATTTTTGTGTGAAAACAGTCTTGCAGCAGGAAGGAAAAAACACCCAAATTTTGTTTCACTTTCAAGGGTCGGTACTGCATTCAAAAGATTTCCCCACTCGAGATGTCACACCTAGCACCTAGACAAGCGACTGCACTTACCTCCTCCTAACAGCAAGCCTCGCTTAGATCTGTTCATTAGCTGAGCATGGGTGTTTATGTATAACTTTCTGACTGCAAACCGTACATGTAGCTAATGATGGGCTCCTGTATTCCGATACAGCTGGCGACTATACAGAAATTAAGAATTTCTACTCTATTTTAAGCTGCCTTTACTGTTTTAGATCACAAACATCCTTCCTTCTTTTCATGTGAATTTTTTCAGAATGACTCCTTATAAATCACTTTTTTTTTTCTTTTTTTTTTTTCCCCTAGCTACCAAACAACCAGATTTTAAAGTTTGCAGAACAAAATACTCTGCAGTAGCACCGGCAGACAGCCCTGTTAACCACGTATTGACCGCTTTGCTCTGTTTCTTGTATTTCATTCTTGCTCTGCTTGTAAGAACTTGAACTCAGACTCAGGGCAAAGGCGGCGCTTGGAGCCCCTGGAGGTCAGGTGCACGCCCACCCCAGGCGACACGCTGTGGTTTCACGCAGCGCTGGCACCTGGGGGATCCCTCCAGCCCCACACTGCCCCGGGTGGGCACTGCCGAGCTGCCCAGCTGCCAGTTTTCCCAAGCACCTTCGCAACACAAAGGTAGCTGACCACTTGCTCCTGGATCGCAGCTTTCCATGGCGAGGACAAACTTGTGTAGCAGGCTGGACGTATGGTCCAAGATAGGTCTCGAAGCATTACGTTACCAAATACTCTTTAAGGAATGTAAACTATTCATATCACTGGAGTGAGCTCACTTTTACATGTCACGAGAAATGTGGGACACATTCAGGGAAGCATTTGTACCCTGCTGTCACTCTTCAGCAGTCAGGTTCAGCTGATGTTAAAGCTTTCTCTGCTATGAATTAATTCATGTCCAGGACTCAGAGGTGAGAAACTAAGAGCTGTTCTCATTGCCTCAACTTGCATTTCAGGTGCCTGTACCCTGCCATGCCCTCTCTACACTACTTTGTCAGAAGCATTTTTAAAGAATGCAGTTAATTTACCAAGTGCTGACTACTAATTAATGAGTACCAAATGGTCTGTGTAGCCTACTACAGTTCACAGGACCCAATTTAAGTAGCTGCACAGATCAGTACTTGCTTTCCAGCAGCAAGATGCATTTGGTTCTGCTTGCTGGCTGGCTCAGGAACATCACTAATTACATTATGTACATTAATCCAATTTAGCTTTTGCGTGGGACATCATCTGCCCTTTATGTTCAATCCGCAAAAAAATCTCTCAAACTCTCCAAAATAATTGTGGTCTGACTGTAAAAGCCCAGCACGGCTGCGCAGAGCAGATATAGCACGCATTCGCAGTGCTGTTTTCGCGTATGGTGCTCTCCTTGCGCTTTAATCCACTGCCCCTTCAACATCTGCTGCTGCTCACTCAGAGTTCTTTATCTTCCCAGCTGAAGGCTACTAAGACAGCCCCAACTATCCTCATTTCTGCACCTGACCAGCTGCATAGGAAAGCACCGAGGTTGTTTTCCTCACCTTCTGTGCGTTACCACTTAAAACCCAGAATCTGCTACAGGACTACAACTGTAGCTCAGCTCTCCAGTATAACCTGGTTAGCACAGCAGAAGAGATGTTTACAAAGCAGCAGGCACCGCATTTACCCCTTGGGATGCTCTGAGCAAGAGAATATCTTAAAATTGTTAAGATTTCAAGTTTTAAGCTGGCTCTGCAGTGAGCCAGCAGGTTAGCAGAGAAAACAAGGCAATGCCCCTGGAATTGCAGTTGTGCGTTTTTGTAAATTCATTTTGAGTGTTTCATCATGGTTTCGGCACGTGAGGGTAACCAACTGTCACAACTTAGGCCTAAATCAAGTGAACAAATGCTTCACAAGCAAACAAGCTGCTTAGCAGATTCCTGAGCTTTTCCAGGCAACAAACTTCAAACAGTAAGTCCAGATAACTTCTGGCAGCGCTTTGCCTAGTGACTGACACTGAGAATCTTGTTTGAGATAAGCTCATTAAAGCACTGTAACACGATTATGTGGGAACTCCCGTCAGTGATGGCCACAGCTACGCCACAGGTGAAGTGGTGCTGCATAAGCTGATGTCAGAAGAGAGTTAAGCTAGTAATTTTGTTCGAATCCAGGCTTCAGCTTGATCACTGATGACTAACCACAAGGCCACGTATCAAGTCAGAGTTTCCTTGGCATTAGCGGGTGTTAACTCCTTCCAACTATATTTCACTTTAACCCTCAGACAACAGCTCGTCTTGTTACACGCTCCCACGCTGGGCTGGCTAGGGCATTTATCTCACCGCCTCTCGCCCAACAGTGTAAACACAGAGCACTTCTACACAGCCAACAGGAACCATCAAAGTAGCAAGCGAGGGGCGAGCAACCTTTCCTTTTGTTGCAGGAAGAGGGAGAGCGCTGCCTTGTGCACTGCACCTCGTGTCCTGCACCTGGCAGGACAGGGCAAACATATTTTGAAGAAATGAAAAGACAACATTGACAGGAGAATCATATCCTTGAATCTCCATAATGTTACATCTGAAGATTTCCCTGCATGTTCCTCTCCTGCAGAAGCCTTGAAAACGTGCAGGGGAATATACTCTATCCATTAATAAACTTAAAGCAGATTTCCATGGCAGCACGCCGTGGTCCCACTTGTTTAACTTGCTGAAAAAGTTTACCGTGTTTACAATGTGGCTTAGCAGATAGGAGTAGGCTGCTTAGCATCAACCACCTCAAAGCAATTTTGCTTTACAAATGAGGAAATGCAAGGGTGGGGTGCTCTCCACCTTTTCTATGAATTACAGAGTTACAGATTAGAATACCTATCTGCGTAACAGTTATTTTAGGATCAATTTATGATGAGGGAACAGCCAAAAAACGAAAAAGATGAAACAGTAAGCATATGCGCACCTCGCAGATTTAATCTCAGACGTGCAGGTTGTAATTTGTCTTAACTCACTCTAGTGCCACACATTTAGTGACTTAACTCCAGCAACCTTTCCACATTTAAGACAATAAAACATAAGGTCTTTGCTACAGGCTGTAATTTCTTACATTTGACTTGAAAAATATAATCCATCTCCCAAATGCACGTTCACCATCACTTCTATTTTGAATTTTTTTAGGCATTATTCATAACTAGCCTTTCATCAACCAATAACTTTATTTAAAGGTGGGAAGGAGGAGCCACTCACTCTCTCAAACTCAGAATTACAGAACCTAATCTAAATTATGTTAAAAAAAAAAAACACAAAACACAACTTTGCATTCCTCTGCCATGCATGGCACTAGCGTTTCTTCTAGGTCTAATAGCTTTGCTGCAGTAAAGATAACGAGAACTTGTTTAAATACTGTTTCTCAGCAGACGTTTACAGATTCACGGCACAGCCTGAAAGCACAAAGGAACTGTAGAGTGGCCCACTGACTACGTATTTTAAATCAAACTAAACATCAGCTTTTACCATCTACCACGATGTAAGTAGACTTTACTTACAAACTTGAAGGAAAGTCATGCAGCTATGCTCATCTACCTCCTAAGTTCCATCACCCTCTTCTTCCCCCCACCCTCCAAAAAAACCCCACAGGTTTTAGAAGAGTCAGAAAGAGGCAATATGCTTACCCCCGGTAACGGTTAGATCATCTTTAATTCTAGCACCTGAAGTTATACAAGGGTTTGCTTAATAATCAAGTTTCAAAGAACTGTTGGACACATTCAGTAAGGTGACAACTGTGCAATACCACTCAGTATTTCAATATCAGGGAACATACTCTTGAATTGTTTAAACACAATCCACAGAACTGAAAATTAAACAACCATCCACAGTTTAACTAAACAATCAGTTAAAAGTCTTACAGTTTAATAATTCACATAATGGTCAGTCTTTAGTAAGGGATACTGCAACTGATTAAAACACAACACTAGATTTGACTCTACAGGTGTGTTGGGCAGGCACATAACGGGCCATTCTTGGGTATAACCAGAGGAGTAAGGAGAAGTTTACCACAGTTTGGCAAATCCCACATTTTGTCAGTTAAAAGTGAACTGTGAGAATTAAATACTCATCTTTACATATACACAAGTTATGCTGTGAAAGCATATTTGCTTACAAACATATAAAAATACTTGTTAACTAGTTTGATAAGAAAATAATGTATAAAAGTATATAGCAAAAACATTTAATCATCTCTGACAATGGAAAGATCAAATTCATTTTTATATCACATGAAACAAAAACAGCTACAATTTTAGTTTTCCTTAATCCCTTACCCAGAAATACAAAGGAAGACACTTTTTTTTTTGTTTCCAAACAATGATGTGAAATTTCATATTAAGCTGAAATGCCTCAATCCAGAATGAGCTCAGGTATTTGGCCATATTCTAATAGTAGTAGTAATCATCCTGTAGCTGTTCTGGATTCATAAAATAAATACAGTAGACTGTTTTGGCCACTGAAATAAAACTGCAGCATAAACAAGAGATGAAAATTTTTGCTGACAATGAAATTCAGTGTAGGTTTCTTAAGGCTAGCTGAATACTCAAGTCTAATTTAGCTGAGGGCAAAAAAGCCAATCCACCCCTTTTTTAAAAGTATTCTCTATGCTTCGATATAGGTCTTTGTAATAGCTAATGAAACATCAGAAGTAAAAATAAATTAATTCACAAGAGACAATTTATGCATGACTTCAACACCTTGTCCTACACGGTTTTGTTTCATCTCCTTTGCGAATAAAACTCCACAAGGTGCAAGCTCTTAAGAGAGAGGAGGGAACTGTGGTATTAAAGAAGCAGCCTTAGTGTTTTGCTTTGAAGTCTGCCCCAAGATGACTGAGTCTTCTTCAAGAACTATTCTGCCAGCTTCTTGGACTAAGGCTATTCTGGTGACCGCTTTTAGGACATGCACATATAAGGCTAGACCAATACCAGAAGTGATGTAAAACGGTGGAAAGAAAAAAAAAAATAATCTGGCAGTTGATAGCTTGGTTCTTGGGATTCTCAGAAAATAACACAATGGCAGCCTTTCTTGTCTTTCTCTTTCCGTGTTGGCTCTGGTGAAGGAGGGCACTCTTGTTCTTGAAATTTCCTGGAAACAGATACTTCAAGTTAAATTCAGACTCATTTTCACTAAAATACTGTACCTGAATTTACTGTTTTTACACTTTTATAGAGGATGGACTTCCTTTTGATGCTCAAACAACTTAAGAGTGATGGTATTTTGATTTTGCATTTTTTTTATTTTTTAAAGAAACCCCTCTTTTTACGGAAGGCCAATATTCAGATTGATTTTGTCTGTTTGGCTTACTGGGTAATCAATAAAATCTGAAATAGTAAGGTGAAGAAGTTCTGTTTCAAATACACGTAGCATTCATGTGAGCCTTTTTGCCAATACACAGGAAAATTTTAGAACAGCGTGTTGGTTGAAGGTCACTGATAACAGCAGGCAGGATTTTTTCCCCGTGATCTCCCACCGCATTTCCATATATTTGCTGGAGCTATCCATTAATACAGGGACATCAATTATTTGGACTTCAGTTACCGTACCTTATAACTCTGACAAGTTCATGAAAAGCTTGGTCTACATTCAATCGGATTTTTGCTGAGGCTTCCATGTACGTTACTTTAAGTTGTCGCGCTAGCTGCTGACCTTCCTCTTGTGTCACCTGTAAGTGAAATCAATCATTAAGCTAAAGGTTGTGCAGGCACATTTGTATCAGAAGACACTGCAAATACCCTTAACCTAAGGATCTACAATAATGCTTATTTGGCCCTAAACTAGTTTCTGCACTGTCTACATAATACACCTGGAAAACAAACCCACGTGCTAAAACGGACAGATTGGTTGTTTGTTAAACATACCCATTTCCTCCACTGCAGCTGCCTGCCATTCGCCTCACTTCTGCAATAACAAGACCAGAGTTTTCTTCCTAAGCAGGCAGTAGTTCCTCAAAGCAAGTGCCTGAGTCAAAAGCTGATGGATTACTAAGAGCACTCTGAATTCTGTTGCTAAATTCACCCTCTTCCTGGCCCAGCTAAATCTAGAGGAAAAAATAAAGATTACTTCTTTTAAAACAAGTGATATTTAGCTTCTGAAGCTTTATTAAAATCGTAAGAAATATATTTATGACATAACAAAATGTTAAGACAGCCCATTTTAAATGTAGCCTAAATCGCAAGAGATGTAAAAAACACCGTGAAGTCTCCCCACTTAAATATTAAGGAGACACCGTCTCACCCCTTGTCTCCTTGGGGCAAATGAGAAAAGGGAGATTAAGAGGAAATAATGAGCACCATACAGAGCTGGAATAAAATTAAAAATGATGAAGCAGAAGGCGGGAAGCTTCCAATACAGGAAGCAGGAGTAAGTTGGTCACAGGGTAAAACCAAAGGAGATGGCTACATGTTTTTGGATGAAGCCGAAAGCAGTGAGGTCAGATGACAGAAGGCCACTTTGAGCAGTGCAAAACATGAAAAAGACTTCAACAGGAAGCTTACCCCCAAGCACAGGGAGGAAAGGGCAGCTCTCAGTGATAAAAGGAAGTACGACAGATCTTGCCAAGACAGCGGCTAGTGGCAGAAATGTCAAAGATTACCCTGCTTTCACAGAAAAATGTTAAACCAGCACGTACGGGACTGATACCATGAGAACAGAAAAACCTGAGGGTTTATTTTTAGTTTGTTTTTGAAAAGGCAGTCAGATGCACACTGAGATTAAGAAACTGCACAGAAATGGAAATAGAAAAACATCTCTGCAAGCCTTCAGCGCAGTGCGAGATGTAGAAGTTTTAAGTTAAAGTTTTACTTTTTAACTTGCAAAATACTTCCCTACAGTTATACACGCGGTCTGAGAGTCTTCTTGCACAGCACCTCAACACACTTGACTCCCCTGTCGCTAGCACCCCCACTTGTACTGTATTTATACGCTTGCTGCTGAACTGAGAGCTGCTCCCACTAAACCCTCTCCGAGGAGCCCCCGCAGCACCTTGTGCCATTACAGCTCGAGTAACTCGGGATGCATCCGCTGATCTCAAACACTAAAGCTACATTTATTTCAGTGTCATCACCATCTGCTGAAGAAACAAACAACAAAAAACAAACCTACACAACCAAGATAATTTACTGGAGCTGCATTTTTAATAGCCGGGCACAAAGTGAGAATGACTGGGATCCTTCATTCCTCCATTACTGTCTGAAAACTGAACGATATTCAAGTTTCCTGCTCCAGTAGCTACAATCACCCCACTTTCATCTTCCCCTCCAAACGTTGAAGTGTCCTTGTTCCACAGCTTATGAAGGCTGCATTTAAGGAATTCCATAGCTGGCAGGTTAGTGACACGGCATAACCCCACAGAGTTTGTATGACGACTTTCAGAACCTTTTATGGCTCTGCCTCATTCACCAGACAAAAATAAGCTAAACTATCCATAATATGGTACCAGTTGCAAAACCAACCCCCTTTATTTTCCTTCATCCCTGCCTAGCTACTGCAGCCCCAGAAAGTGAGAGATTAAAGTCTAATAACAATAAATAACTGGGAAAAACAGCGTAACAGCGAGGATAAACTCTGTGCAGTCTTTACAGTTACCTGATTATTTTCTTCACTATTGTATCTAAAGCATGTTGGAGATACAGCTACATTTGTTTTGTAGGGAGCTAAGACTGTAATCATGTTAAGCTACACTTTCAGAGCATTCTCCATTAAAAAAATTATAGATGTAACATTAGAACCCTTACTGCTTTTGCTAGCTTATCTGTAATTGCTCAACTCCAAAATAATCTATCCTTTTGTCTAATTTTACCAGTATTTCCTGAATTAGCTTGCGGTCAATGCCAGTGACCACAAAGGCAGTTTAAAAAAAAAAAATTGGTTTTGGACACACTACAAAAATATTTGCGGTGCTCAAACAGCAAATTAGAAGCCACAGCAGAGCAGTTCCGTTTTCAAAGCTGAGGGGAATGTTGGAAGGACAAACATAGAAATACTAGAAAACAAGAATACGAATTTACATCATGACATTCTCCCTTAGTATGTACAGCAACCCTGCGTCATGACAAATTCCAGTAAGGATGATAGGAAAGTTTATTAAAAATAAAATGATAAAAATTACAGCAAAATAAAAATTACACATTTTTTTCTTCAAACACTTTTATTTTGATAGAACTAAATGGAACCACAGAGTTTCTGATCAACTATATGTGTTGGTTCTGCTTTGAAAATCTTAGTTTTGGTAAAATGAAGGGTGAATATGAATGGCATCAGTTGCAATGCTCATCCCTTGTTTATGGGCATTTTACCATTTGTTTTCAGACATTGTTGGCTCACACTGTTCAATATTTGGTAAAAGTTTCTCAAATTAAACACTGTAATGGATGTAAATGAGCAAGTCAAACATGGAAAAGCTTATTCCCCAACTCCCTAAGTAACAGGCTTCTTTCTGAAGAAGTTTCCCTTTGAGCATCTGCAGAAGAATCCTGTGAACGTCTCGGATTGCCTTCCTTCCTCACTATTTTATCTGAGAATTGTCAGAAATACATTCATTTCTGAACTTTCTATACTTTCCTGCACCTAGAGAAATGCTACAATGCTCTGCTGCTTTACAGACTCACTTTCAGTTAAACACCGTATGTGGATTTTGCCTCCATACTTGCACGGACTAAGGGCTATGGTGTACTCATGTCAGAAGGTGACAGCTGGTTCCCCTCCACCTCGAGGAAGCGCTTCATTTCTATCTCCCCGTGGTCAGTCCGCAGTGCTCCCTACACAGCAACGTGCTGCCACTCCTGGGGAGAGCCCCGTCATTCCTGAAGAGCACCTTTGTCCCCTATAGGTGCTGCCCTCTCTGGCTTATACCAGGCAGCATTACCTTCATGCGCCTGGTCCGCTATCCATGCACTGTATTTTGTCCACGTTCTGATTTCAGAAGGTCCCTTTGGCACACACAAGCCATGGTTATGAAGCACTGATGCATTCGAACAGGCTGACTTGCTGTACTCAACTACTGTATCAGCTGGCTGACTGCTCATTATCTACAGAGTTCAAAAATCAAGCAAGCCGTGGGAAAACCCGAAGGTAGAACCCACCGTGAGAGCAGACATCGCTGTAAGGCGCCGTAACAAGACATCTCTGGCCAAGCCATTTGTCAAACAGCACAACCACCCTTCTACTTATTTGCTGGCATCCAGGCTGGTGCTGAGCAAGGTCAAGCTACAAGACTGCCTGCCCGCCCGGGATCATCAACTGTCTAGGCATAAAGGGAAGCCACAAGGACCTCACCTCTCTTTTAAAACCTTGTTTTAAAGGTATCTAGCAACGTAGATGGTCTTAGCACTAGGTCACTGTATTTGTTCAGTAGTAAAGCAAAAGGGAAAACCTATCATTTAATGAAATTCACGCACTTTCCTGTTGCAACTTGGATTTTCCTTGAACCCCTGCCATCTGGGGAATGATCAGACTTGATCTAACTTAAGCGAGCAGTTACCTTCAAAAAATCATACTTACCGTGCACAGACAAGCCTACTCCCCCGTTCGCAGCAGTTGCTACTAAAACATCAGGTGCCCTACTGAGCCTTACTGTAGAGTGTTGTCCAAGTTGTACAGAATCAACCCATTTAAGAGAGAGACTACCACATGACATTTACTTTATGGAAAGAGCAATGAGAGAGTGCTTCAGCTTTGGCTTCGTGGTCAGTCACAAACACAGGACTGATTGGGGTATCTGGAAATATTGGTAACTATTCTTACCACAGAAGGAAACTCAAAAGATTAACACTTGCTCTTCCTCTAATAAATCAGTTCTCTTTGCCAACCCAATGCATTCGGGACTTTGCCTCCCATGCTACACGGGAGGCAATTACATGAAATCCGCTTAATTCCATTTATCTACAATTATTACTGTAGTGAATTGCAATTTCAACCTTCTATTTCATCTCTTTCCTTACAAAACCACGTAAGTTGACCTGCAGTTATTACAACCACCGCTACTTCAGGCTGCACTTTCAGTATGCCGCTGGCATTTCATAAAGCTCATACTACAGGTTGAGCACTTCTGCAGTACCAGGCAGCTCCCGTATTTCCTGAGAAACATTTGCCATTGCATTGGATTATCGATTACACGTTACTTCCAGATTTATGGTGTTGTAAGGACAGCACTCTACACTGCCTTCAACTCCAAATTACAGTTACTTGCATAAAGGGACCCTTGAGACACCTGAACCTCTTTCACACGTTTAACTTTTTCAGGATCCAGGAAGATCTGTGTGTTAATTATATTGAGTATCAATTGCTGATCAAGACATGTGCTAAATGACTTTAGCTTAGTTTTACGTTCTCAGAGCATGTGTTCGTGTTCACTGGTTTGCCTCCTGTATTTAGGGAAAAGGAGGATGTCTAATACAAGCAGTTTTGTTCTGAAACCTTATATCCAGCTTCCCGAGTTTCTGAAAAGTGCTAAAAGCTGAAAAACGTACCTTTTTAATTGAACAAGTTCAAGAGAGCACGATGACTTTTTGCAGGACTGCCTTATATGAAAAAGGAGTCTGGCTGACGTGGTGGGAGAGAAGCCTGACACACCAGCAGACCGAGAACACAAAACGCAGAGGACTAGCACTGCTCTCATGTTTGCCCACAAGTCACAGCCCCGAGACACCTCGCTAGCACAGGGCTCCGGGCTGGGTGAGGGAGAGCTCTGCCTTCCTCCCCGGAGCTCCCTCGCAGCTGCCTGTGCAGCCAGTGAGGGACGACCCTGGCAGGCTGAAGTTTTCCATACTTGGGAAGATGCGGTGGCAGGACTCGTTTTCAGCCAGGTCAGCAAGCTGATCCAACTCTGAATGGATGCCTGCAGTGAGAGTTGACGTGACGGAGCAGAGGCTCTGGCTGCTGTTTAACATCCAGCCGATAACATCTAACTGCTGACTGCTGCCAAAAGGCGAGGTCTCAATTTCTCCCCCCCACCCCAGCTCCTCCCTGCTCTGCTCAGAGCCAGTCCCACCCCTTCCCATGCTTCGAGCTCTGGCACTCACTCCATCCCTCCCTGAGCTGATTTAACTCGCACATGTATCAGAGCCATTCCAGCGTGCCTGTTTTTCTCCCTGTCTTGAGAGATGATTCAGCTCACCAAGTGCTTTAGATGAGTGCTAGAGCCAGCACAGGAAAGAACGCAAACATGAAGTCAAAAGGGACAGGAGGCCTCTCCCTTCTGGGGACCTCTTATATCAGCTCAGCATCCCAAAACCATCCCTTCAGACTGACTGAAGACCAACTGAGCCCCTGCCACGTGATGGGGGAGGTGGCAGGGAAGAGTTAAAAACCACCTGTTTCAGCAAACCTAGAACTTCACTTCTGGAAACCTCCAGCTTAACGAAGGCTGTTTAAGCCCTGCCCTATTGTGGAAGTGACAAATCCGCCAGTTAGCACATACATTATGTGCACAGCAGTACCAGAAGTTATGCTTGCCAGTAATTAATCAATTAGACAAGCCAAAACAACAACAAAAACCTCTGGGGACATGTGCTGTTACTTGTGTTCATATGTTAAGCAACTTTGCTTAATTTTGGAAGCAGCTGCTTTAAGCTTACACTTTTATCAGCCTATCATCATCTGAAAAAGAAACTAGGAATTGAGTATGGAGGGACTAGCAGGAGAAAAATGATGGGCACCTCTTCTTTGAGCAGAGAAACAGGTAAGTTACAGCCTGTGTAATAACATCAGGAGGGTGAAGGAGACAGAACAAAGATCCTAAGTATTTCTAGAAATAGATGTATAGGATTACCATTTACATTTGTAGGAATCCTCTGAGAATTGGGTTTGACAGAGATGTTATTTCCCTCTCAAAGCATTCAGATGTTTGTCCCTCAGCTGTTAAAAGTTTGCAGAACAGCGCAGTTTTACCTACATGGTTCCCATGGCATCATGTGTGCATTAAAGTACATCATGTTCCAGGACCTGCAAGGTTAGATCTGGGAATTTTGATGGGGGTATGATGTGTGAACACATTTCACTTTTGTCTCGGGGACAGGCCAGACAGTTCTGTGCATGTGGGAACACATGAAGTAACTTCTGACGAGCTTCTGAGGGACTTCTGCAAAAAGTTCTTAGAACAGAATATCCCAAGCTGGAAGGGACCCGCAAGGCTCATCGAGTACAACTTTCGAGATCGTATCTTTCCGCACAGGTTTTAGTTTTGTAATGACCTTCCTACTCATGTTCTGGGTAAAGAGGATGCAACAAGAGTCAAGGGAGCATATTTGACAGCAACTATTCTGTACTAAAGGCTTCAGGTACTATTGGAGAAACTAAATAAGCCACTGAAGTATTAACAGTGTTTGCTTCAAGCCTATTTTTTTCATGTTCCATCCGCTGGTTCTTGACATAAGACAAGATTTTGTTTAGCCAAGAGCAGTATTTATGTAAGCAATTGTGGACAGGTACTAAGTCAGGTAAATAAATCTGAGAATATCTTATTTAAAGATGACTTCTATTTGTTAAGCTCAAAATAATTACAGCACTTCTGGTAGCATTTAGTTTACTTTCAGATTACTTTCGTGTTTGCCAGTAAAACTTTAAGAGTCATCTCACTGTCTCGTAAAAAAACACTAGAATGCTGACAGAAGTTGAAGAACACCAAATTTGACACCCACTTCTCTCCTGCTAGTGTAGTACAATTTTTCCCATTCCAGTTTGAACCACCCATTTGATTAACAAAAATCAATAAATTGGAAAACTCATATAAGCTCCTTCTTTAAATCATTCTAAATCAAATATTTCAAGCTATCTTTCAACTACAGGTGAGAATAAAATCTACTGCTTCCAAAATTTTAATATTATGGTACATGAGTAAGGAAGACATTGTGTTGCTGTGCTTCCAACTTCTAAAGCTGTTAAGTTAGCTGTACAGAAGAGGTTAAATGGAAAAAGACAAATGGCTACTCATTCATACATAACAGCAGTGAGCAGTAAAAGCAAGGAATTGTCAGGAATGCTGGAATGCACTCTACTTGGCATAGCGCGCTATAGTGAGTAACAGAAAGGAAAAATTACACACATTCATGATTGAGTCATGACAGATAGCTCTCAACCTCTGTATGTGAACAGATTTGGTCTTAACATCATCCAAGTGAGTCAGACCGAAGATCTGCTCCGTAGAGCAGAGCAGAATTCTCATTCTGTAGAATGCCATCATACTTCTAAGATTCTTCAAGCACAGACCCTGAGTGTTGTTTTCTGCATTGCAATTAGCTAATATGTGATTTTTTTTCATTTGTTTCTTGTTCCCACTACTTTTGGGAGGAAAACTTGATGTGATGTTTCTATAAGAAAGCAAGCAGCAACTAGCAATAAATTAGTTACCTGTCTTTGGTGGTCCAGATCTGCTTTATTACCAACTAGAATCATAGGAAACTCATCACGATCTTTCACTCTAAGAATTTGTCGTTGAAACTTATAGATTTCTTCAAAACTGTAAAAAGAAAAGTAGAGCATCAGTGTACTAATTCATAGATTCACAAGTTCTGTAGAAGTTCAGGAACAATGAATCACCTATTTGGACTTGCCCTGCCATGCCACACAAGCACAGACAGCTGCAGGCACTCTATCAAAGAGTTCACTGTCATAGCATGACTGATTAGAGAATCATTCAATACTCAAACTAAAAAAATCCTGACTCAAGCTAGCACTGGACTGGACTCAGTTTGGACAGCAAGGTAAGTAAAACCCTTGTTCTGTTTAATTCTAGAGGGACCAGGATGCCAATTTGCTGAATAGAACCAAGCAACCACAGTCCACTTTATAAACGTTGAATTTGGAGTTCAGCTCTACCTAGAATATTGAAACTACAGTCTGGAGACACTGGTGATCAATCTTTCAGTTAGCAACCTGCACAGCTACTTCTAGGAATTTTGGTGGAAATGGGAAAATTATTTCTTGGAGAAAAACAGCTGGGATAAATGAGCAGAAAGCTTTCCAGTTACCAACTAAGTTACATCAGGTAGTGATGCTGGGGTTAGGCATTAAGAAATATTTCAGCAGTGCTTAAAGGTGAGCAAGGCAAAAATCTTCCCCAAAGGCAGTATATTAGAGAAGCTAATTCTGACCTAGACAAAGATTTTTGGAGAGAAAAAAATGCACTACTTTCAGAAAGCACTGTTAAAGCTGTGTCAATGCATATGGAGCTCCAGCACAGATACTGGTAGACAACTGCATTGCCTTTAGATCAGAGACATCCCAACCACTATATTTAAGTCCGGGCATATAGTATGAAGTCATTTACACTCACATTTGTAAACTAAACTTTAAAAGCAAGATGATCATCAGTAAGAAAGTTTCATCAAAAATTACATAGACATGATAATACCAATGCAGCTCATCCTTATAAAACAACCCTGAGAGGAAATGTGAATCAGAAAGCAGGAATGCCACGAGGCATACTTGGACTCCTATTTACATATGGAGTTTTAATACTCTGCTCAGATGTCCGTAGCAACTGGAGGAAAAGAGTTGAAAGTGACCAGCTTCTTCACCCAGACTTCTTGGTTCAGAATCCTTCCACCACACAAGACAGGTAACCTTGGAAAACACATACTTCATGGACAGGCAAGGCAAGTCTTGAATTGTACAGGTAACAGACCAAAACTGAAAACCCTGCTCATCAGCAGTCTCTTAAGGACTTCAGAGGGGAAGTGATGTGCAGGATTAACACATCAAGATCCGCTTAAGAAAAAATTAAGTTTTTCAGGAAAGCAAAGGAGTTCACATGATGACTTGTAAAATATCCTCTGTTACAAAAAGTATTTATGTTAACATAAGTGCTCACTGTCCTAAAAAGCATAGACACAGACCTCTAACAGAAGTGTAGAAGTCTTTTTTGACAGTACGTCAAGATGAACTTGTACTTCTAGCAGCATTCTTAAGTGTAAGGTACAGATCCAATTGAACATGCACACGCTCCATAGAATATTTATTTTAATTCTCATTATAGACAGATATTGTAACATCAGAAGTAAATTATCAGATCACAGATTGAATCTGCAAGGAAAAGATATTGCAAAGATTTCCCCCCCCCTCATTTTATTGCTCTTCTTTACAACCCAGAGCAAGTAGAAAGACAGCTCCCTGACCTCTTCTTTCTCTCTACATACCTGGTAAGTTCAACAGGGGAAGACCACAGCCAAAAGGTTAAGGGACTTTCTGTACACGCATGGCATTTTGCTACTCCTACAATAATCAGGATCTACCTCACTGAGCTGTCTGAACTTCCAAAAACGCACGTTTCATCTGAACTCTGCCATAAATGAGTTATGCAGGTTCCTGTCAATTCATGCGAATAGGCAGAGCAAGCATCTGCCTGCAAAAGAGTGAGAGAGACAGCCTGAACTGGGCACACATGCTCAGAAATCCAGAGCCAGCTACGCGATGCTGACAAGCACACAGCAAGGGGATAGCTTTGCCTTTAAAAAAAAAAAACTCATACATAATAGTGAACAACCCTTTAAATCTGTCACCTAGAGGAAACTAGTATTCTGGACTATAATGAAGCGCCTGAATAGAGTTGCCTTTTTTGTTGTTATTTTTGTTTTCAAGTCACCTACTGTAAGAGGCAGATACTTTCATTTACGTGATTCGTTTCAAAGGGGTTTTTGTCAGTGCTGAAGACATATTGCATTGCAGAATGTAAGTGAATGCATTCTGTTAGAGGTTATTTCAATAAAGGATGAGCAGCAATTTCAGATTAGTTACTACAAAGATAGATTTTGTTACATTAGCTTGACATCAGGCTTACCTTCCTCTGTCAGTGACTGAGAAAACAAGCAGAAAACCCTCCCCTGTCCTCATGTACTGTTCACGCATGGCTCCAAATTCTTCTTGTCCTGCTGTATCCAGAACTGAATATAAGCAAAATATTAGTTACTACAGTTCATGTTCTTAGAATGCAGACTGAGAATAAAAATCCTTCCTGATAGGAGATTGTGACAGCCTGTCCTATATATTGCTAAGCAGAAATCACTTTTTACAAATTCTACTAGATTTCTGCCAAGATTCCCAATGCATCCTTGGACTGACTGAACAATTCCAGATCTATGAAGCAAACACAGAAACAGTCTGGCAAACTCTGATGAATTTGGGACCAGCTGATGCAGCTGTAAAATGTACAGAGAGGCTGCAGGGGAAGGGCGTTGGGAGTGGTGCTGTTTTGTCCTTAAAGAAATCATTGACTAGCGGGAACTGAAACTTTTACAGCAAAACAACTAGATTGGAGAGGCAGCATGTGACAGCCCATTGATGCAGGTTTCATTCCACCACATCACCCAGGGCACTGACTGGAGTTCTGTAAGTTCTCCTCGTTTTTATGGGTACTAAAACATCATTAAAAATGTCCAATCTACTGTAAGAGAGGCACTTATGCACGTAAGACCTAAGTATCTTGAATTCTGGGTATCACATTAATAAAACAAAGATAGCTTTCATCAGCCACAAACTGACATAAAACCACATGCTGCACAGTTCAGCCACGTTACATTTACGCACACAGATGCGAACACAGGCACCGACAGCTACAGCTGCTTTGTATTTGTTTTTGTTTGGCTACTTACTGTCCAAGCGCGCAGCTCTTTCGTCTATCACACATTGTTTGGTGTAGGAGTCTTCGATCGTTGGGTCATAATCCGTAACAAAATAGGACTGCAGGAAGAAAAAAAAAAGCACATGTGTAAGATGAGGACACCCACCGAGTAAGATGCTAAGGCTGCGCGCTCCGTGGCTTACTGAAGATGAGCAGGTTGATACCCACGTACAACGGATTGTCACCTTACTCAACAGGACAACAGCATTTCTATTCTTCGTAGATGCTCTTAAGTCACAGAAATTACTGGCAGAGTTACTGAATTTACTGGATTCCTACCTTCTAGTAATCCCTAGAATTTCCCAGCAGGAATTACTAGAAGATAAGTTTCTAGTAGCTTTTTAGGCCTCTAGGAACTGCTAAGTCTCTCTGAACATCTGGTAGGGTGTAGATGTTTTCAGCAATTCTCATACATTTCCAGAATTTGCTTCCCTCCCCCCCTCAAGTAATTTCTAAGAAGCACTAGGATTTTCCCAGCAATTCCTAGAATTCTGTAGCAGATTTATGATTATTTCTAGCAAGGGCTCCATGCAGAACAAGCAGCATTCTGTTTTTAAGCTCAAAGGAGTTTAACGGATCATCCTTGCTCCTAGGATTTCTCTCCTAGGGTTAGCATTTCTAAAGGCTTTAACCACAATCCCCCCTCCACTTTACCAGCTGTGTATATGCTCTATAAACTACACCTGCGCTCATACACCACAGCCTGGCCATCTCGCAGGTGGCTACAGGAAGAGTGTGTGCAGGTTGCTGCTGATCTACTCATTTAGATTTGGCATCATACCAAAAAACTGTTGACCCCTAGCCTAGATCAGCAAGATGAACCAACTCCGCACATCCCTTTGCATTTGGCTCGAGGTCAGTTACCTGTCCTCTCCGGATACACGTACATGGCACTCTCGGTAGCTTTGCCTCAACAGTATCACGGTACAACCAAGCTACCTACAGGTAACAATGAAATTAAAACAACCACACTCCTCTCTGGAAAGTATAAAATCCTAGCGATCTGTCCTACTGGATACACCTGTAAAGTATGAAATGCTGTCCTTCACACCTTTCTCAGTGTCTGATGTTGTTTCCAGACTGTTAAGAAACTGTCCCCCGTCCTTCTCTTTTTAGGATGTTTGACCAGGCTATATAATTCCAGCACACACACACACACACACACAAGAGGTATGGGGTAATAAGAGGAGCACCCACACAACTTCAACTTTCATAGCAGAAGGATGCTTATTTGCAGTCAGCAGAACGTCTCGCTACAGAACAGGAACCCAGACGATGTTTGGAGTACAAGTCATCCCTTTATACCTTCTCTGAAGATTTAAAATGGAAAAATACATCCTTCAAAATGATTCTCATCTTTTCTTTTACCTATATCCATGACTTAGTTTTATCCAGAAGCTTAAAACCCGACTTTTTAAATGAATGAACCTATTCATAAACTATAAATCGTCTTAAGTCCTCTGTGACCTTTAACAAACTTTGAAAGAAGGAAGAAAAAATCATTCATCTGACCGTACCAATGTGTAAATCAAGTTATTTACAGAATCTGACTTTAGAAGGAAGATCACAAGGAAGATCCAATGTTTCGTTAAGGCAATTGAAAAAGTTTAAAATTAAAATTAAAAATTAAAAAGGGAGAGTTTGGAATCAGCTTATTTCACTCTCCTGAATGGGTATTAGTAGCCCACCTAAAGCACCACGTTTAGATCCAACAAGTGCAATATTTTTCACCAAGAGAAGTCAGAAAATTGTCATCATCTTAGAGGGATTCCTTCATATTTTCCTTATTATCCCTCCAAGGTCCAAGAACTGCAGCAAGTTCTGCAATATCCAGAGCATTTCTGTACCCTTCCCTTCTCCCCAAATCCTCCAACTTTTTTTTTTTTCTAAAAAAAGAAAACCACAAAGTGAGAGCATGAGACATGGTACACACGCACAGAGCACTTTTCCTCCCTCAGAAGAGGGAGTAAGCTGTCCCAACACTGCATCGGCTGCATCTCAAATCCAGATTGAGCACAAGCCAGAGCTCCCCATTTAACAAGCCTCATATGAGCAATTTCTTCCCTCCTGTGGAGACACACTGCCAAATCTGCTGTCACAGCCACTCTAGGAGAGGTTTGCAAGGCAATTAGTGTTGTGGTTTACCTCCAGGCAGTAGACAAAGCTAATGTGCCTGAAATAGCTGCTGGTTTTGAAGGAGTCTTCCCAAATTGCACTGGGACTATTTGCCACAGGGAGCATTAACCACAGCTAACAGGCCTTATTCAGTCAGGATTGATTTATGAAAATTAGAAGTAGCAGATACAGCATGTATCAATCTGAGCAGAAACAGACCTTACTGCTGCCATACAGACAGTGTTTAAAGAATTATGGGATGACACAGCACCCCCGGAAATATTCCCAGGGGCTGCACCTCTACCTTCAAATGCTGTCCTGCGATAGTGACAAGGTGCCCGTACACCCAGCAAGCCCAAGGCTTGAGTCTTTTTGCAGAGCAGGTCAAGGAGTTTGGCCAGAACTGCTTAAAGGACTTGCACCTGTTTGTGCTCCTGTTAAACACTGCCACCCTACTGCTGCCTGCTTCACAGAAGCGGTCACGTACCAGCCTTAACGCTTCAACGCAGCTGCTCTGCTGAACTGCAAAATACCAGTGAGCTACAGCAAGTGTCTCGGGTGCCAGCTGGTACAAACCACACAGAACCACTCTGCAGTGGTACTGCGATGGTCACCCTACGGGGACACAGTTCTCAGATGTCTCCCAAATGTAATTAAGTTTTTAGTGATGAACTTGAAGAGCTAAGTCTCATTCAATTGGCTCCACTGCAGCTGGCCACTGCCTGCAGGAAATAATTAGAGGAAACTTCTATGAAGATGGTAACTTGAACATGCTCTACTGTTACACCACTCCCTTAATCACTAATGAAATCAAGGCTCTTTTCCACCCACTTCCTAGAAGCCAAGCCCAGTAGGCTCATCAACCATTCAATTTACCCAAAATATTATGCAACAAGTTTTCTAGGTTTCCTCTTTCTAAGACTGCTGAGGCAATCAAGTCCAGAGATGAGAAAACCTGCCAAGGATGCAAGCCCTTCTGTGGAGAAAAGAAAGAGCCATTCCTGCAACAGCTACATCACTCGCAACTGGGCAGCCCACCACCAGCATCCCTTCCTGAACGCACACGTGGCCTCACCAACTGCATTTCAAACACGACTTCCTGACCTTCCCAGGAGGTCCTACTTGTAGCACTCTGGAATTACGACCTTACCATACCGACCACTGTTCTCACAGTTTTCCTCCGCTTAAGATAAGAGTAACTCCAAGTCATTGTTTCCATCACTCAAGTCTTTTGGCAAGGAGAAAGCGTGAAAATCTGCCTTTGGTTTATTATCTCCCCCGCTCGTTACGCTGCCTTTAATGCACAAAGGGGACTTCCTCCATTAGCTGGACTCACTCACAGTCTCAGGACTCCCTCTCCATAAATTAATAACAGCAATTAGCAGAGTGAAGACATCTTACGCGTAAAGATGCAGACCCACAGGGAAGTTTCACATTTTTTTTTGTGCAGCTTTTTTTAATTACTCTTCATTAGGCCATTAATAGTCTGCAAGCTGAAAAACCACAGGATACTTCTGCACCCAAATCTAAGCTCTGGGACGAAAGCGAAGTCAGACACTACCAGCGGGGTGCTGCTACACGATGTGCTTCTTTCATCTGCACGCAAAGCCTGAAGGGCACGCAAAGAAGGGCAGCCCAGCCCAGCCGAAGCACACCACCATGACTAGGTTAAAGGGGTGCCACATGCCAAGATACATATTTATCCTCGCTGTGTCTATAATCTCCGTTTGTATTTACTAAATATACGCTTAATGTTTCAAAGAGCCACTAGCTGCTTATTTAAATTTTTTCCACATGTTTAAATTTTTGGTTTCAGCCCAGTGAAGGCAAGGAAATAGAAAGGTTTCCACCCTCCAGCTGAAGTTACAGACCGTCTCTGGGTTTAAATAACACCCACAATTTCAGCGTTGCAAATAGCCCCAAAAGCCTTCCCAGCTAAAATTTGTAAGTTTGGGCTCGCAACAAACATGCTGGTGAATGTTACACACCAAAGGTTCAGCTTTAGACTCAAGTACATTGACAGATACCTAAAGCATATGATCCCAAGACATTACCCCAGCTGTGCTACGTGATTTCATTTGGAGCTTCTCCTCCGACTATCCCCAACGCTGTCACCTCTTCCCTAGCTCCTTCCTCTGCATTTCACCAAAAACATCAGTCTGCTCGTGCCCCACTCCACAGGCCTGTAGTGGAATGCCTTTACACCACGGGCACAGAAAAAACAGTACCTGCTATAGCCCTAGCACACAACACAGTGATTGCAACAGAAATACTGAATACAGAAAAAGAGAGAAACCTGACCAAGTTATCCTCTAAACATCTTTCTTCACCTAAATCAGTATTTCTGGTGTTTGTTCCAACTACAGTGCCCTCGGCTAGTCTGTAGGAACACAGGCGGCCACCCTTCTGTCTCAGGTCCTGGGGTTATGCCACAGAAACCTTCTCGGCCGATGAATTAAGGTCCGAATGACTGTCTGCATAGATGTTTGTAACTATCACTGCTTTGCAGCCCACTGAAGTCTTACAGCTTCTGCTACCTACGAACGTAGCTGTTTCACGGAGCTTTGATGTCCCTGCCCCTCACGAACAGGGCTCAGTCCCCAGGGACACGCAGCAGCCGCAGCCCGCCTTGGGCCTAGAGCTGCGCTGTTCACAAGGCAAAGCGGCCACCAGGGCTGATGCCCCTGAAGAGATGAGCTGAAGAACCTCCTGATGAGCCTCCAGAGGAGGCTCCTGAGCTAATTCCTTGAGAGATACGTGAATTGGCCAGCTGGAAAATGTGTATGTGTGGGGGGTGGAACTAAACTGACGGAACAAATGCAGCAAAACCGAGTTATCACTTCGTAGACCCCCACGTCACAGAAAAGAATAAAACCCAGAGCTGATCAGGAGCCTTTGACAGGGCTGCTGAACACTCAGCCCCCCACGACTGCGCGATGCCCTAGGGCACGTCGGGATGGGCCAGGGGAGCAGGCGCTGCGGTGGGGCCGGGACAGGGCCTGCCGTCTGCAGAGGGCTCGGGCCCTGCACAGACACCAGGAAAACTGCAGGAGCTACCCACACCAACCCAGCGTCGTTTTTAAAAAGTGCTTGAGGCAGCACTGAGCATGCTTTGCTGGCATAAACAGTCACTTTGCAGAACTACAGAGGTTTTCTGTGGTGTTGCAGATCGCGGAGAATGTGGAACAAAGAGTCTAGAATTACATCAAAGACAGACCAGACAGCAGACAGCTACCAAAACACTGGATCACGCTACAGAAGGACAGGTGTGTCCTTCTCCAGTCATCCCATACTCACACAAATCCCTAAGAGTCACTTTAACTTCTAGAAAGATTAACAGCACCTGCTCCTTTCTTCTGAAAAAAGAGACATTAAAACAAAACATAGTCTGTGCTTCAAAGCAATCGGTGATGCTTCCCTCAATTTACAGTACTTCCCGCTGTCCTGATGTCTACTGCCAGCACTGTTATGGCCACCCAGGGAAACAGATGCCATTTGTTACTACTATTACCATAATTATCACGTGATGTTAAACACTTGATAATTTCACTAACAGTGAAAACAGAGACAACAACAGAACTGAAGAAAGTCACAGTGAAAGAAAGGTGCCACAAGCCTTACACAGAGCAACCCCTTTGCAGGGGGACCACAATCCAAGCCCCTTCTTTGATTCTTATTGCCCCTTCTCAGCATTTGGCAGAAACAACAAGGCTACTTTTATCAAGATGAGAAGTTCTTTTTATCTGTTCCTGAAGAACGAGAATTACATGTACATAAAATACTGGTATTTGTGATTAAGCTCATGCTTATTCAAACCTCAGAGAATGCAATGTTCTTACGTTATCCAAAATTGTCTAAGAGCACATCCACTAGCTCATCCCACAACATGGGCTTCACAGACAGAAGTGCAAATCTTACATTTTGAAGAAGATATGGTGAGAATACAATAATAAACATCTGACTTGGTTACATATAACTAAGTCTCCCTGAGGACAGATATTTAAAAATATATACACAGCACGCAAGGATTGTCAGAAGCTTGTGCTTTGTTTGGAAACACTAAAAGCACAAGTTAGTCCTACTATACAGCCACATTCTTACATCTCTCCCTCTCTTTGCTCCCTGCTCCTCCATATACAGCAATCACTGAACAAGCACTTCAGAAAAAAAAAGTAATCTGTGTTCAGTACACGGAGGTACTTAATGCACATAGCCATATATACTACGGCTCTTTTCTGTAAGGAAAACTCTGCAGCAGTCCCTACCCGAAGCACCTAAAAACAAAACCAACTTTTCTTCCCCCGCAGGCATTGGGAAGCATAAGGTAGGACAGGGGGCGCAAGGGGACACAGGATAAACTGTCTGGTTTGAAGACAAATACACACATATCTGAATCCTGGCTATGCACCTGTCAATTTTTGAATTCCCTAAGTGAACACTTAAGCTCCATACCCATAAACATACTCACTTGTGATATATTTCTCTAGATAGCTGTACACTAAGAAGTTCCACATTTGTATCCATGGCTCAGCCGGACTGGCTCACGGCAGGATTTAGGAGCCACGATGGTTCTGAAGCCTCAGCTTGTGCAGGTCAGACAGCAGAGCAGAGCTCAGGAAGTTGAAAGGCTGAAATGAAACTGATTTCTGTGCTCTGTACAGGAACATCCACCAGTGCTTTAGATAGTCCAACACCCATTAATTTTTGTCCTTCTAACTGCTACTTGTAATAAAGCAGCTTTACTTTCTCCTACCCTGCTTGGGCTGCAGCAACCCAGGAAAGAAATCTCCCTTAAACTGAGTGCCAAGGAGCAACTTACAAAACGGCCTGGGCTCACAGATAGAAGTTTGGAGAATTCCTAACTGCTGAAGATAATTAAAAGATCCTGGAAAGAAAAAAAAGGAATCCATGAAAACACAGCAGATTCTCTGGGAGAAAAGTCTGACACGTAACTGAGGCAGCATCTGACAAATTTTGAGTGCATGCTCCTATCATAGAGGCTTAAAGAATAAATATTGCAACTACTTTATTGAAAAGGATTACATGTCTTTTTACTAACTTCCTGCCTGGTTCACAAACTGTCAGGATAACTGTCATGAAGTGTTAATGCAGCCTCAACGCTTGAATTATGGACAGAGTGGATAGCAGTTACACATAACATCAGTAAGTGGTGTTTGGTTTTTGTTATTTTGGGTGGTTTTTTTTAAATACATGCATTTTCTTGCAGAAAGGAACATCATTTGCCTCCATTAAGAGCTGAAATGCATTTAAATGTCTTTTGAAAAGCTGTCTTCCTTAAAAAAAAAAACACAAAACAAAAAAAGAACAACTTAAAGCAGCTTTCAGATTTTAACTCAAACAGAACCCGAGCTATGCTTACATTTTTCCCATTGCTGGTTCACAGCTCAGTACTGGTAACTCAGTGGCCTGTGAACACCCGCCTCTGATTTATTGTTTTCATACTGAACACCGAGTACACTCTCACAGACCTGTTGTAAGCAATACATAACTTAAACTTTGGACTACAACTACTTACTTTCGATACAGTGCTCATTACTCAAGGTCAGAGAAAAGTTCACTTTCACTGTCCTTTAAGACTTCTTCGTAAAGCCCAGAATTAATGCCTTTTAATGCCAGTAAGCACCAGCAACATTCTTTGAAGAAGGCTATGCAATTTCTCAAGCCTAAACACGTCTGATTATAAAACATGCTCTATCCTGCCAGTATAGATGAGTTTTGATTTCATTTAATTTCATTTTTGCTTCACATCAAATATGTGCAAGAACCGCTTGCAATTCAAATAACATTTAAAATATTCAGTTCTATCTCTTCAGCTATAAAATTTCATCAGGTTTGGACAGTTTTCAACATAGTAGCTCAGACAAGCTCTTCAGGAGAACCTCAGCTTCTACCTCAAGAAGACTGACATCTTTTTACACTTAAGTATCCGACTTTAGGACATCTGTATAACCAGGTAACAGGACTACAGCCGTAAGTAAAAAGAAAGTAATGTTACTCAAAAAATCCCCCTGGGGGTGGGGGGCAAGTAAAATTACCGGAATGTACTTTTATCATGTACATGACATCATCAGAACACCTCAAATTACAGCACTGTGTAGTAACAGGAGGTTTTGATTTATAAGTTTAGGTACAGTAACAGGGTAAGACAACCAACTAAAATAGCTCATCACTTCAGTATCTTAAACAGCAAGGGCCTTCAGATTAGAGGCGATAAACTACATTTAGGGCATTTACAGTCTTAAGAAAGAAGGCACTTCACAACTCCGAGGAAAGTACTGAAATCTACTCAAGTGTAGATTGAAAAAACTTGACTCCATGGCACAAATAAACCTTTGAGGAGAGTGCAAGTATTCACATCAAATCAGAGCCTTTAAAATATATTTAAGCTGCAAACAAATTGCTTGTTAACTGGACTTCTCAGATTGCCTGGCTTACACTATGGACATTGAGACTCATATTATTACTTTAACGCAGTAAGAAGTTTTTCTAGCCCAAAATAGCAAGTAAAACAAAAACTCACTTCACCCAGTCTAGTGCATTTTAGCAACATCAAGTCCTACTTCATATTTTATTTTCTTCAAACTACCTGAAAAATGTTTGAGCCCTGGGACTCTGCAACAAGCTAAGGTAAAAAACGTTCTGAAGTTAATACCTTTCTTATTCCGAAAGCAGTAAGTAAAAATCTGCTTTGGGTAGTAAAAGCCTTTTCCTACCTTTACTAACACATTTCAATTCTCTACAATGCCAGGTGCTTTTGTCAATTGTGTGTGTTTGTTGCAGCTTGGAAGCCAATGAGGCCTTGCATCGGAGTTCACTGGAAGCAGGCAGGCAGAAAGCCTGAGGAAGGTGGGCTCTCCTCTTCAAGGAATCAAGAAATTGGCTCAACATGGAGATACAGCCAGGTTAACTAGTCCATTAAAACCAGAACCTACAGTTTTCTAGACTGATTCAAATTAGGGTTAAACATTCACAGGATGATATTTCACCGTATAATTGAACTACATTAACAAGTTCCTGCCGGTGGAGAAGGAAGACTTGTCATCCCGTCCACGTGGTTCCCACCTCCTCGCGCTGCCTCCTCCTGCTGCCCACAGCACCATCCATCAGGAGACCGGACTGTCCAGATTGCCACCAAAAGAACACCCCACCCAAATACCAGTCAACTGCAAGTCATGTTTTAATGCCCAGACACTTCAGGAGAGCTTAAAAAAAAAAGAGGCCTCCTCTTTGCCCTGCCTTTAAAATATATTTATATATACACAAAGATTTATATGAACACACACAAACTTCGTATAGGCATGTGCATCTGCCAAACAGGGGCTGAACCAGAATAGTCCAAGCTTCCAGAAGGTTTCACCATTTACCCCTTGTGCTGTTAAATAAAAGAAAAAAAAAAGGTTCAGAATCATCAACATATATTGAATTAAAAGTGAAGATGACTTTCAGGGCTGGTAACATACCTTATGTACACTATGAGACCGCTGCAGTCACAGACAGCAATGCACTAGTCTCCACCCAGTATTTTTGCTATTACCACAGTAAATCCCATAGAATTTTTGAGCACCAGCTTGGACAATATCCAACACGAAAACATTCAGCTTCATTAGCAAAGTCTGGAATATCTTATTTTTCCAAGACTTATTGGCTGATCATTAGAAGCTAATTATTTAGGAAAAAAGCTATAAAATTGTACTTAAATCTAATAAGAATTATTGTGTCAGACAAGCACTGTTCTATTAGCTTTGTGTGCCCAAATCGTGTATTTATTTAACTCCAACCTTTTGGCCTGAGACTCGGCTGTCTAGACTCATTTCACAGACTACAGACAATTACTGTAATCTTTAAGTTTTGAAAGTGCCATAACCAGAAGTGCCAAGAATGCTGAAATGGCAGCTGTGTTATTTAGCTATCTATTTTCATTAGCAAAGCTAATAATTACTAGCTTTCCCCCCAAATCCTCACCCAGCTAAGTAAAATACACAAAGTAGTTATCTTCTTGAGTCATGAAAGTTTTAAATGATAATGAAAGAAGTGGTTGTCTACCGATGAAAACATGGACCCCTTGGAAGTGCGTTAATTGTTCAGGAGTGCCAACATCCGCAGCTCAATGACGTACATTTTACCATTATAAAACGTGCAGCAAAATCAACTCAAAAAGAAAACACCCTTTTCTAAGTGGAAGCTGCCTAGGATAACTGAATAGCTTGCAGGTGGCAAGCTACACACCAAAAGATCGTGCTAAGGAGCTGCCATAATGATAACGCATGGAGCACACACTTTTAACAAGGCCGTTTCCTAAGTTCCTTCGCACCACCACCGACACAGCTTGCAAGCCCTACCAGGTGAGGCTGAAGGCCTCGGCACGTATGAGCCCCACGCCGCAGTGCCGCCGGCAGCAGCGGTCCGGCAGCTGGAGCACCCACTGTCCCCAAGCACCAGCTATTTCTGCACATCCACATCAGGCATCACTCCACAGCCTACGATGAACACGTGCATTTTTGCCTACTGAAATAGCTTCTCTGAAGTTTGCAGCTAAGCAGTAAAACCTCAGACAGAGGTTGACTGGTTGACAAACATCATCAGTGGCCTGCGCTTTCAGATCCTGGCAGGGCCAGCACACAGGCTCACGAAACACACAAAATTGAGAAAGGAGCACCTACGTGCCATCGCACCCAAGCCCAGCAATAAGCTCCATAACCATCATGTCCTCTCTACAAAGAAAAGTTTCTCCAAGGAACTGACGTTACAGTGTCACTCTCTTAACCCATATATAAAAGAAGTATTAGAAAGCTTCGTTTGGGCTTTAGAGCCAAACAACAAAGCTTAAGAGCATTTTCTGCCTCGTCTCTAACCCAAGGTGTCAGGTTAACCTACCTGACTCTGAGAAGGAAGGAAGGGGACTTGGTCAGGTAGAAGAGGCTGTGGAAACCCTTTAGCACTAGAGACAGCACGTCCAGAAGCTCCCAGGCACACAAGCAGTCTTTGTTTTCCTCATCTGTTTGGACACAGCATTTGATGGATCAAATTCTAACAGAGGGGACTTTTTAGACTGAACCTGCACTGTCAGCCAAACGGAGCAGAGCAACGTGATAGTCACTCCATCCTTGAACGTGCCTGTAAGACAGAGAAATTCTACCCCTGCTCAGCAGAGATGTCTGGCACAGATTTCGGAGATACAGGTGAACCTGCCATCACGATGAGGCGTGATGCCTGTGGAAAAGCACAAGTGCTTCAAGCAGAATTCTCACTGACAGGGACACTGCTGGGTCAAAGGCATGCTGCCATTTCGGAGGCTGCAGGTTTCTATAACAACAATAAGATTAGAATTCCAATACACAGCGTTCAAGGAACCTGCAGCACGGATCTGTGCAACTGAAACAAAGCTTTCAAAACCATTTCACCTGCTGAAGAGTAATACTGAGCATTCTCCAGATACCAGCGGAGTACGGTGCTTTTCTTTCCAGCCTAACCTGTGGCCACACTGAAGTTAAGTCTCTTAACATCCTTGGAAAATGTCTTCAGAGGCATTATGCGACTTTTTCCTCTCACTACTGTTAGCAGCAGAGTTCCAGATCGAAGGTTATTCCTTCACATCTGACGACAGTGTCTTTCAGACTGCTTTTCTCATTAAGTATGAAGTTGCAGGACAGTACCTGAGGGCTGTTTATTATAAAAGGAAATGTAGCATTTTACTTCTGATCTTTCAGAATGGGCACACTGAAACGTTTACATTGGAGACAGATAGTTCAAGTTCCTAGAAGAAATACAAGAGGTAATAGGGAAAATTTTACCCTCAGTCAGAAGAAAAAAAGGAAAAAAAAAAGACTCATGGCTGTGAAGTCTAAAATTTCTGTTCCATGTTTTGTGTCAGTGTCCCACAAGGTTGTATAGCTTACACCGACACAGCGTACATACGGGGAAATGCGTACAGACACTAATTCCAGGAACCAGAAGCCATCAAGTGGTTTTACACAGCTGCTAATCTTGATATGCGAGCAAGATTTGGTACTGCACAACTGGTTGCAGGCACCGTCTCGCTACGTTCAGCTTGGTAGCTGATCTGTAGGGTTATGGATGAGATCCTCAAGCTCCAGTGAGTGCAATTTCAGTGCTCCTACACAGTGCCAGAGTTTTCTGCCACGGAAACTCCAGATTTTCAAGTCAAAAAACATTTGTCAAACAGAAATATACTTACATCCTCAAATTTTATTTTTAAAAAAGCTTTTGTCTTCACTATTCAGGCTACATATTTAAGCAAGCAACAATTTCCATCTAAAAAAAGCATATTTACCAGCAAAACATTTGCTTAGACCAAAACCAACCACAGAGTTTCTTCCCCTTTGTCTCTGCACCTGCAGGTGTACTACCACTCTTAGTCAGTCTCACCCTAACCACAAGGCAGGAAAAAGCAGGAAAGCACGTTGGAAACTCAGAGGGAGCTTACTTTTTGCCTGGAATTAACACAGACATTGCATGGAAAAGAAAAAGAGAGAGATAACCAACGTTACTTAATGTCTGTGGCATTAATGACGTTCAGATGAACATTTCACCCTCCAGCTAGAAGACCTAAGCAGGTATGTGTCAGCAGTATCTCCTCTACTTTTAGAGAATTTACGATCTTAATAGCAAGGACTGCTTTACCTCAAGTGAGAATATAATTACCTCCCAACCAAATATTGCTACAACTGAGGCAGAGAAGCACATCTCCTGTAAGGCACCATCCTCATTCACTTCACAAAACCCAGCAGCACAGCAGGCCAGAGACGAGCATCAGCAGGCTTGTTCTCACGTACAGATCCGCTTCACACTAAGCCATGCCACAAGCTACAGTTTTATGTGCAAATACCTACTTCCACGTTACAAAAAGCCACATCTATTATGAACCACATCAAGAAGCTGCAAGTAAACATTCAGCTGAAGCGCTATATAATCAACCACCGCAAGCAATCAACAAGTGTTTTTTTACAGTACAGCCATTTACGGTAGCAGTAAAGAAAGCAAATGGAAGATGACAGCAGCTCTACACTGAGCAGCATCACCTCCCGTGATGGAGCTGGTTGCAAGTAACAAAAGCTTGCATTAAGCACGACATCCACAGACTGTCCCTTATTGTTTAGGGAACTCAGTTTGAGCCTGAAACACTTGCTAGAGTCACACTGACCTTCGGATCACTGGGAAAGCAAGGTCCTGTATTTTCTTCCCTGGCATTCAGGTATGCAGGCTGTTAAAGCAGGTCCCAAAATAGTTCTCTTCCTACTATTAAAGATCAGCCTGTACAGCTTGGACAGAACTCATCTCATTCAGAAGCACATACACACACACCACTGAAAGGAAGCAGCACTTTATTCAGCCCTTATTTTTCCAAAGGGCTGGATGCTCAGGCAAGAACTGAGCTCTCCAGGTAGGTGCTTTTCTCATGAAACTCCAGGTGCTGCATTTTGTGGTTCAAAGCACAAGCGCTTCAAAGACTAACCTAGCAAGAGATGCTACGATGATGCAGACCAAGACAAGCACTGTGCCCTCTTGATTCTGCCACCTAAAGCTTGTACGTGCAGCTTTGCCAAAGTGACTACCAAATAAATACTGCAAATAGGGCTCTAACATCACAATGCTTGTCTTCCAATATAGCAGCGAACTCTCCGGAGTCTATTAAGTCAATCTACAGAACACAAGGTCATTGAGAGAACCCCAAACCCCACCATCCTCCTTTTTACATGCTTTCCTGGCCCATTGCTTAACCCTCACATTAAGAAACTCATGGGAACCCTCCGTATTGCAGAGTCACGGAAACCTTTCAAAGAGGGCATTTCTAGTACTGCTTTTGCTGGTGTCCCAAAGCTCAGGAGACTCCTTGCACATACAGGCCTTTCCTTTCTGCTGATGGCAACTTATTCTTTCATGGACTTCATTTTAGTGAACTGCCTCATCCCAGCTGGAACACAGCAGAAGCACCACCAGCTTACCTAGAACAGATCTCGGCTGAATGCAGTCAAGTGCCATGAAGTATTTTCCTCCCCATCCCTTTGCAACATCGTAGCTTTCTATAATTGCTTGATCACACTTGAATCCCTTTTTCTAATAGCTTTACTTATTAAGAGGCATGCAGCAAAATCTTCAGAGCACTGCAGCTATGTCCACACTAACCTTTACGGACAGCTCTTTACCAAATGTCACTTTAATAGAGTCAATTTTCCTCGCCCTGCTACTCCTGCTTTGAATACAGCATAATCTTGTATTTGAGCAGGCTCCGTACCTTTCACATTCTAAAGGAAGATGAGATACACACTACTACAAAAAAATAAAGCATTTGGCATTCTCACACACTGCACTCTTGTTGGCCAGTCCACGGTTGGAAGGCTTCTAAATTTTTAGACTCTTAAAAGCTGTAAAGTTAAAAGTTAAGGATACGAATACAGGTTCAGATACTTCAGCTTTACAACACTACATGGTAAGTCAAAATTTGTTCTGGGGTTTTCCAGCAAGGTGGTTTCCCTTCTGTCCCCTACATGCTCTCATTCTTTCAAAAATTTACATAAATTCTCAAATAAACTTGTTTTCTAAACTTATAAGCTGCCGTCAGTCCGAACAGAGCAGATGGAGCATATGATTTACTTAATTTGCATTGGAGGATGCACGCTGAGCTCCCTCTATCATATTCCTTTACAGACATCAGTTAAGGAAAAAAGCATCATTATCTGGAAAACAGGTGCAAGCCATATGAACACAGGTCATAAAAAGCACATTAGCTAAACCATGAAGGCACAATTATTTCATAATAATCAAAGTAAAGAAGGACAAAGGGATGATGAAAAATAACCTTGCTCATGCTAGTCATGTATCTTCACTTGAGACAAGATGGTTCCACTACCTGCTGTTCCGAATCTCTGCTTTTAGGAGTACTAACTTGAAACAAAGCTGCAATGAAGATTTATCTTCAGGACAGATTTGGTGACCAGCCACTGCCAAAAGAGAAATTCAGTAATTTGTTCATGACTAAGATGTTTTGCCTTCAAAAAAAAAAAAAAGTTACTTAAATATTCTGTAACTTAAAGCAGACAGCAAGGTCAGAGATGAAGATAGTGGTATGAGTCCAACAAACAGCACAGAAAGATTTCTATAGATGGTAGTAGCAACTTAAGAGGAAGAGCCTTTTTGTTCACTATCCTAAGATGACAAATTAAATTTGCACTATCGAGTGCTGTAGTCAGCTACACTATACTGTTTAATAGCCTTTCAGCTTGTCAGGTCCCCTAATGTCTTCCAAGAGGGAAGCTCTTACTTCTGAAACACAACCTCTCTCGTCTCGGCTGCCTTTCAGCCCCCTCCAAAGCAACCCACACGTTCCCCAGCCCATTTCTGGGGGCCAAAATCCACGCAGCAGTTGGTTCTACAGCGCAGAAGGTACAGCAACAGGGGAACTAGCTATCCTGTGCAAGGAGACAGCAATCCAAGAGTTTCTGGAGCATGAAATACAGCGATTACAAAATCCCCAAACAAGAACACGTAAGCCAAATCCAGCCCTCACCTCCAAGCAGGTTCACTTTTGCAGAAACTGAACTAAATTACCTGAGCTCCACTCCCAACATGTACAGAAGGGAAGAACCCCACCAGCCAAGCCTGTAGCACATTGGCCGAGCTCAGCACGCGCGGCAGTGCCCCAGCACTGTAGGAGGTCAGCAGCACCTGGACACAGTAGCTGCATTACACACCTCCTGGGAACCAGCATGGAGTGCCTCACCCTGAAGAAATCGTTACCCACCACCTAAAAGCACTCGTTTTCATTAAACCACCCGCCCTGAAAATTTCAAATTCAAAGGATAACGTGCAATACTCCTCCCCAGTCATACAGGCGCACCTAATGACGCCCTTAAATAAGCAGAGAATGCCATTATCTCGTCGCCTTCTCCAGCAAGGAGGAACTTCGGCAAACGCGCTGCGAAAGGGTAGAAAGAGGCAGCAGTACAGCGAAGGCTGTCTTAAAACGTGTGAGCAGTGAGCAAAGACCTTCCATTTGTTTACTTTTAGAATAAGGTTTTAGAATGCATGAGGTTTGATCAGAGGGTTTTTTTGTTGTTTTTAAAAAAAACCTGCTGCTATTTCCGCTCGCATATTCTACCGAGTAGTGATCTTGTGGTAAAGGCATTTAGTGAAGAGAAAACAGAGCGTGGAATGCACAAGCAGCCAGCCTTCTGCACCCAAACCACAGGAAAGCGTATTAGTTTCTCTCATTTTTATAGATTAGAAACAGGTTCTTCAACTTCATCACAGTTAGAATAATGGACTATTCAGTGCTATTCAGACTTCCAGTAACCACAGGCGAAGTTCCGGGGCAGCCAGTACATCAGTACAAGAAGAAGCAGCCTTCAGGACACCCTACCTCACTGGTTAACTCTTCCTTAGCTGAGTTTGAACATAACCTTAACCTCTAAGCTAACACTACTGCCACAGAGCTCTGGCAGCCTCAAGCAAGCAGCATAGCCAACGTTAGGTTATTTACAAAGGCGGAAAGGATACTACCAAATAAAGGCTTTCTTCCAGCATTAGAAATCATTTTAATTTAAACCATAAGTTTTCTAGACTCATTTCCTGTGCATGTATTAGAAGCAACCTTTCATAATCACCAAAACTGATTAGATGGGCCGTATGCATCACTAACTCCTCAGGCAGAGCCCAGACCGCACTAACCTGTTGTTGTTGCAACTCTCTGTTTCTTACAAAGTCCTCTTTGGAAAAGTTTTAGCACTGGCAGCCTACGAGCTTCAGGAAATGACCGCCAGATCCCAAAGATAAGACATAAAAGCAAACCTAGGGATATCTTCCTATGCACCTTCACGCCAGCCAACTGCCAGGACAGCAGGTTGCCACTGCTTGGTGACAGCGGACGCTTAAGAAGTAACCGTCTGAAAGCTGCCAAGTTGGAGCTCTGTTCCTGACGTGTTCGGTCAGCAGGAGGAGAACTTGGGATACACGTGGGATTTTGCCCAGAAGAATAAATACTGTTGAGTCCCTTTTACTAACGACATGACTTCTCCTAGAATGAAGAGAGACCAGAGGCATCAAAATCCATTAAAGGAAGAAGTTACGGAGATAAATACCTAGCTGAACTATTAGGTAATCACATTAACATCTCATAACTCTTGACAATGGGGAAAGCTGAGATACAGAAGCACTCGTCTGCAGAACAGCCTGCTAGCATCCATGCAGTGCAGCAAATACTTCACATAAGCTGTTCAGTGGTCACAAAACCAGGTCTCAATTATCTAGTCTGAGGCAAGTGGCTGGAGCTTAAACTATTCATCTGCAACCAGACTGAGCAAATTCTTCCAGATCACCACTTCCCCTCACACAGATCACTTCACGAGATGCAGCGCTTCTTTGCGTTCTGTGTTTTTTCAGTTTACAGACATTCTTAAGAAAATAGTTTCAGGGTGCAGCATTGGCTCAAACTAGAAAAACCTTTAAACTGTGAGCAAAATCCCTGACTTTATACAAGCTCAGCTGCATTTTAAGATCCCGGGTCACGCTTACACTGAACGAACACTCAGCCAGCACAGAGCAGATTATTTTCAAATTCTGCTCAAAGTGATCAACGTGATCATTGGTTCCTTTTTTGGAGGAGACTTCTGGAGGGTCAGCCTAAACATTCAAGGCCTCCCACCAGCCAAGTCAAAGCAGCCATGGAGGAGGGGAAGCCACCATTAAAAATGTGTGGAATGCGGCCTACTTGGAGGGAGGCTGCTAGTGCTGGGACAACGGAGGTGACTGCTTTAGATCTACGGCTCTTTTCCCATACAGTCGCACCAACACAGATATCAGGCAATTTCTAATATTAGACTCCTCGAAATGTTAGTTAATTTTATCAACATTTACAGAATACACGTGGCCGAAGATTAGTTTCACACAAAAAAAAAGCTTACCAAATCCTTTGACTACCTGATACATGCTATATCCTTCCTAACGCACACAGGAACTTTTAGACAGCAAAACAAAAACTGCCTAAGTATTTTGGCTACTTCAAAAGCTGAGCTTTGAATGAAGAGTCTTTTTTAAATTCAAAGAAGTTGAGATGTATGCTTCAATATATTTGAATGTAGCTTTCCAGCAAGATAAAAGAAAAAGCAGGAATTCCAGGGAGTTTCTATACGTTTTCTGTAGTGAGCAGATTCGGGCCTCTCAGCACTAACCCCCGGGGGGAATCACGTGGGCCCTGCCGAGGATGGTGCCTGGGCTTTCGTGGCCGTCTCACAGCACAACCCCACGGGCAGCAGGTGAAGTCCTGAGCTACATCACCGGCAGAAGAGGTGCCTCAACCCATCCTCACTGACAGAGGCGCGTTTTAACGCCACGCTCGACGATTGCACAGGGGTTCAGTGTGCCCTTTCCCTTAGTTTACGGGAGAGGCTTCTGGCCTCGAAACAGGTCAGAGCACGAGCATCGGAACAAGGGCAGGCCGCCGGCAGCAGGCTGGTAAGAGGCAGCATGAAAGCAGCCGGAGATGCTCAAACCGGTCCACCCGCTCTACCTGGGGAGCCCTGGTGCCGCAGGCAGAACACCTCACTTCTGGAAACAACAGAAAAACCTGCCCCTGGAGAGATGGAAATAAGATCCATTTCCACACTTAACTTCTCATTCTAGTGCTCTCGGACTGCAAGACGAGACATTCAGCTTCACAAGTGGAGTTGTTTTACCTTGCTTACGTGCTGACTTTGGCCTTTTAGGTTTACCGTCAAGCTTGAGGGTCTGGAATTGTTTAGTTCAGCACACAATCTACAAACTTTTCCAAATTCACTGCAGGAGTACTGCTGAGCACATTCCTCCCCCCCCCCCCCTAATATTCAAGCTGAGAGCTCCAAGCAAGGTGAGAAGCTGGATCACAGGGACAAGGAGCACCAGGCAAAGCAAGTCAGCGTACGGGAAACAGAAACGCTTCAGCACGTACATCTGCAGCTTGGAAATCTCTATCAGAGTACGTGGTCAAGACTCAACTTCATTTGGGGCCCGGGGAGAGGCAGGAGAATGACATGCAAGGACAGTATGGTTCTGGGGGGCCTGGAAGACAAACACTAGGAAAAAAATCCCTAAGCAGCAACTGAAAACACAAAACTAATAAAAAACATCCTGCCAATTGTTTTCTTAGCGATGCTGCATCACGCAAAGCCTAAATCCTTTTAAATATACCACCAGTACTTATTTTGCTAATGAAGACTGATTAGCATGAGCTAGTAGAAGAAAACGCCACGTGTTTTTAGCAGCATCTCCTTCTTTAGCAGCAGTGCTGGCAGCGCATACTCAAGTGTATTATCAACAACTACTTTTTCTGCATGATTACAAAGAACCTTCTTAAAAGGAAAGGCAAACACAGAAAAACTACTAGGAACATGCAGTTTAGAAACACCCTGCTACAAGCAGCACATATTAACATAATCCCGTTTACTTTCCTTACACAGACTAAGTCTAATAACAGAAGATATTTAACAGATCGCTTTTCCATCCAAAGATGCCAGATTTTTCACACAGATTTATCACCGACATCCTGCCATTTCATGATCTACTTACTACATAAGAAGCACAACATGCAGCTTCACTTGCAGGTTTTCAGATTTTTTACTTGCTTAAATTAGAAATGCTGAAGACACTCTGTGGCGTGACCTCAGCAAGACAGTTTTGCCAGAAAAACCTGAAACTGGAGAGATCTTAAAATCAAAATCTCATCTTTTTCTAGCAAATATAACTAGCGAAACAACATGTTAAATCGCTACAGTTGCAGAATAGTCAGACTAGCACTGGAAAAGTAATTTCCTTGTAAGTTTTAGGGAAGCTCAAGTTTATTTTCTGGCTTGAAAGAGTTGAGCAAAGTGATGCAAATGACAGTCATGAACACGTACAACTTAAGTTTATCTGCTCAGAAATACAGCTACGCACAGGTCTTCTGCATAAAGAGCTTCAGTTCAAGAAAAAAGAAGTGTGACAATAACTCCGTAGCATTTTGCTGTGTGGGGTTCACATCTAGTTAATTATTAACGCACGCTGGTCCCAGCAGCTAATACTTTATCCTACGCTTAACGGGGTCCTTCTACGTAGCCTCTCACCACCCGAAGCGCTAACCCACTGCTCTATCCCCACTCACCACAAATTACAGCTTACTGTCTTGACAGAGCTGGCGAGTCGGTGCAGGTCTGGGTAAGCCGGCTCCGCGGCCAGATGAAGCTGTTTGCAGAGCTGCACAGCGAACCAGACAGGGTAACTGATCCCGGGTAGAAACATTCCCCGGTTATTTTTAACTCTGATCGCTTCAGGAGTTTCAGAGAACTTGATGGAGAAAATAGCCTTAGTGGCACAATCGCTGCGGCAGCACAGGGACCCGTTGAATGCTTTTCCTTCACAGCAGTACTAGCTTACCAAATTAAATGCTCGGCTACAGCAAAACCCTGTTCCTTAGGCTTGAAGAGTAAAATCTGTTCTCCCAGCCCTGCTCCTCCCCACTGGCTGTCCGTTTTTAAAAGGCAAACAACAACTTGTCCTCACTTTCCAGGCCCTTCCATCTCTCCAGCTGCATCACCAGCACGCTGCTCGGAGCTGCAGTCTTCGGTATGTCCCTCCTGTCCACACATGCACCGCTCGCTCCCCACTGCATTTTTGGGGAGTAACTTCTCTTTTCAAGTCTTGCGTGACCTTTTACTGTTGCTTCCATCAGCACGAAGGTAAGACTTCGTGTCACTGACACCTTCCTTGCTCTATCCGCACCAAGTGACCAGCTCCTTGAGCAGTTTTGCCACGCGTCAGCTCAGTTGTAGGTTGCACAAAATTTACCAGGGAACTTACCTTCACTCAGAATCCCAACCCACAACCAGACCTTAGGGCACTTCCCCACGTAATTAGAGAAGTGAACGGCAAGCCTTCCCCGCCACTTCAGGTCAAGGCTCTGCACACGCTTCAGGACAGCCACAGCGCAAGCTCCAAAGCTTTTCCTTCGCTGGCAGCAGGAAAGAAACCGAGAGCCCACGTTGATGACGGGCAGCACTGCACACGGCGCTCAGATAGTCGCAAGACCAAGCGCTTCCAACCTGGCCTTCCTCAACTCCGCTGCGAGCAGTCCTTGCACAGCGTTCCACCCCAGCCCTCTTAAAAGCAACCTAACAAAAGCAAGCAACCTATAAAAAAAGGTTAAAAAAACCCTATGGAAGCTCTGTCTAGAAGCAGAACTACACATCAAGGAGTTTACCCGTTTGACTTTGGCACTGACACTGGTACGTGACTAGTTTACACGGTGTATCCTCGGAAAAGAGTAAGAAAAGGCAAAGCAAAGAGATGAAGTAAACATATTTTTCTCTGCTATCTACTCCAAGTAATTAAGTTATAAAGATAGGAAAGAAATACTCTCTTTCACATCACCTATTCCCTCAGAGGTGCTTGGAGGCTACTCTGGACCCCAGCTGCAACCACAACGAAGCTGTGAGACAGAACATAACCAGCAAAGAACAGAAGGCAAAAAAGAGCTGAGGAAAAAAATAAATAAATAAATTTGAGATCATAGGGCATGCAGCATTTAGTAAAGAAGAGTACAGTTTGAGACAAGCAGGTAGGGCCTCACCCAGCACTCATACAGAATTCATTCATCGAGGATTCAACCCAATTCCCCAAATTTCTAGCAATGGGTTACCACTACTATCTACCTGCATTTTTAAACTCCACCAACTCTATATGGCAAACCATCTGCCAGGCAAACATAGCCTACAGGTGTTATTTATAACTAAGCTACCTAATCTGTATCCCACTCGCTCCACCCCTTTTGGTAAAAATTTGTCTAGGCTGATTTGAGTTACATCCAGAAATTTTTGGACATGTTATACACAAAGCCAGAGGGAAAAGTCCAGATGTGAGGAGCAATTCCAGAAGTGATTTCAGTTAGTATTGGTTTAACACATTTCTTGAAACAGAGCGCATTTATAACGCGTGGTGCATTTACCTGGATGTTATGTGTTACTTCCACCATGCTCGTGGCCATATTCGAGCACAGGACTACCAACGCAGTGACCTAAACTGCCTCATCATCAGGAGCAAGCGAGAAGTTACCCGTCTGTGTCATACAGTCTAGACCTGAAAAAAAAAGACTAATTTTGGAAGGTCTGCAGAAACCTAGCTTCCTACCAGCCTGCCAGACAGCCGCTCTGTTTCCCCGGAGGAAGCTGGTATTCATCTCCGAGCAGTTCAAGGAGCTCAGCCCCAAGGCCTGCAGTGCGGGTAACGCTGCTGGTAAACGCGAACAGGTTAGGGGTAAGCCCGAGGCACCTCGGCCCTCCCAGATTCCGTCCGCAGAAGGGCTCACCGACCGGGCTCACCACAGCGGCACGGCACAGGGCTGCAGCTGGAGGGACGTGGCTGCGTGCCAGCCGTGCCCGCACACCCCAGGCAGCGCAAAGGGCGGCCGCCTGCGGCGCGGGGAGCCGTGCCAGCACTCCTTGTGCAAGCGGCGCTGCCGGCGGGCAGATAACCGAAGGTACGTCAATATTGACTCGCCGCGCCAGCGACTGCTGCGGGGGTTAATACACGGCAAGGTGCTTTAAGTTATCTCCAAGGAATTTCACTTCGGGAAAGGAGCAAAATTCCACAGAACCGGAACGATCAGTATCTTAACACCGCGGCTCCAAACGTGTGGCCCCCTTTTGAACCCCACGTGCTTCTTACAGAGCCATTCTCGCAGCATCCCTGCTGGGTGGGTTACGTTGCAGCACACCCCTGGAGCCCCAAAGCCTAAAACACCGTCCCTCCACGCTTGCACGCAGCCAGGCCCACACGCCGCCCAGCAGCCGGGGCTGCTCCTCGCCACACCTTGACGATGGCACCAGGCGGCCGCGCGGCTGGAAAGCTGCACCGCTGGGATGCCGCGAGGAGCTGCCACACATGCGCAACACCAGGGTAGCGCACCAGGTTCTTGGCGGCTCTTGGCACGTTTTCAGCCCTTCCTTCTCGCCTGCGAGTTAGGACAGAAGTTAGATCTGCAGCCTGGCAGCTGCAGCGGTTACAACTGAGCAACGCAAGTCTCTCTTGGTGGCAGTACTCCGGAAAGCCAGGAGCCAAGGGGTTCGAGTTTCACAAGAAGTGAAACGACCAGCCCTTATTATTCCAGGTGACTGCATCACAAGTGCCTTGTTTGGATTAGGATTTTTATTTCCCACCTTCTCCCGACATACGCACACGCCACCTTTAACCCTGAGAGATGCCGGCGCTAAGCCGCTCATGCTCCTCAACTGTATTTTGCCATCTTTTGTTACACCGCACTGCTTACCACAAAGAGGCCCCACTCTTTATCAAAATGTAAGCACACCACTCGAAGCGTAGCCCTACATGAATCCACAGCCTGGAATTCAGGGCATTTTATTCCTTTTTTTTTTTTTTATGGTCTCACTTGAAGAGCACTTTCTGAGGGTCAGCAGTGGTTCGTCACTGTACCTAGGAACAGGAGAGGGATTTGCAGCCCCTCCGAGTGCAGCACGCGGGAGCGGTACCGGACAGCCAGACACCAGGGGCTGCCAAACGCCCAGTGTGCCGGCACGAACACCAGCTGCATTTCAGTTGTTGCTTTTCCATCTGCTTTACCACTCTGTTTTAGAGCTGCACCATTAAATCCGGAACAGGCCATTTTCTGGCCCACCAGCTACATCAGATATAAAAGGTGCTTGGAGCTAACCCACCTTCAGCTGTACTTCTAGTTAGTGAGAACTAACATCCTGGTCAAAGCAGCAGCAGGGAAAAAGAAAGGAAAAAGAAAAACAGCTGATCACTTGCTCACCACCCACCTCTAAGTCTTATATGCTTGCTTTCAGAGAAGCATCTGGTATTAGGCTGAAAGAGTCAACAAATTTACATCCTATTCGCTTTACTCGCTTGCTCAGTAACACAGCCAGCTCAGGTCCCATCAGAACTCATTCCTGACAGTTGGAAGAGCAGGAGGAGACGTATTTATTTAGCAAATTTCCACTCGTAGATACAGCACGAATTCTGTACACACACACAAAACGACCACCAGATCCCGATGTACATTCCGCATCACATGAAGCGCTTTTAGCGGCCTAAAGCTTGTTCGTGCGTTCCCACACTCGACGTTAAGTTGACCAACAAACTAAGCTCAACTCAGTCCCACTGAACTACATCCAGGCAAGACCACCTCCAGTGACATTAATGAACTAATACATCCTTGTAACCCACCGGAGCCTTGTTCGGTGTACAAACATACACGGGCATTTGTCACAACGCAAAATCTTTAGTTTTATGAAGAGGCGGAACAAATAATTTTAACAACTTGCATCAAAAGCATCCACAATTTTGCAGAGTAGACACTTGAAAGAACAGAACGTTAGGGGGGTTTCTTGCTGCACAGTGCTGAAACTAGCTATGCACGGTTCGGTTTAACCAAAAAAAAGCATGAAGTAAATGGCAACTGCACGACAAAATATGCAGAGGGTGATTAAGTATTTGCTAGGCTGTACTCCCTTTGAGTAAGGAAACCTGAACGTTACAAAGGGCTGAGTTAGAAGGGAATGTGGGGTATTTTGTGACAGACCTCTGCATGACAGCTGGAGAAAAGCTATTGTGGCAACAGCTGTGTGCTCTGCACAGCTCATACTCCCAAATACCTCAGCCTGCTACAAGGCCAGTTAACTGCCTGCAATTTGTTTTAAAAGTTTTCTGCCTCTTTGGGGATCTCAGCATGATGGATTATTTGTTTATTTTTTAAATAAGAGGAGGAATGCTTAGCTCCAGCACTCACAGTTTTAAGAAGGCCGTGGTATAAAGTCTAACTATCATTTGCCGGGGCCTTCCGAAAGTTTATAGCTGTGACGGATCCCATCTACTCTACTATTAGAACTTCTCCACTTCCTGTCTCACAGCGCACAGACTAGGGAGCACGAAGTTCATATATCACATCCTGATTTAAAGGAAATGATTTTACATTTCCAGGATGAAATCCTGTCCCACCAACGCTAGTATCAGGCTCTGTTTATCTCCTCAGAGGAAGGATTTTGAGGAGCACAGTAGTCATCTCCCCGCCGAACGCTTTGATCTGTTACTGGGTACTCTAACATTTCTCTGAGTTGCAAGAGGAGCCTCTGAAGAGCGAACCCAGGCTCACACGCAGCTCCACACGTGCTAAGAGCTGCATCCCACGTACTGCTCCCGCCGCGCTGCTCAGCACGAAGACGCCAAACCCAGTACGGGGAAGAGCTTTCTCGCGTGACACCGGTTCGTCCACTCAGCCCCCTTACAAGGACACGGTGGTTTCGGCACAACAGCCTTCAGCAACCGACAGTCTCACGCAGAGGAGTGCTTGGCCTGCTGATCAGCGCCGCAGTAAGAGCCTGGCCCCAGCAGCAGGTCCCGCTGTCAGGATGAGCGCCTCCGGCTTCCCCACCAACACCTGAGCAAGGCTGAGAGCGACGCGCTGCGCGCACGTCCCCGAAAGCTGGCAAGAGAAAGCAGCTGACCTGGTCCTCCCCACATCCCCGGTTCCTCTTCTCCTTTATTCCACCTGAAATGAACGAACGGTTTCCCCTCTTTTCAGGTATGAAACCCCTGCAGTCTTTCAAAGGGACACCGTGAATAAAGGTGCGTGCCCGGCACCACGACGGTCTTGGTTACTGGGAAATAGTTAGCAGCACCGAAGCAGAAGCAAGAGTAACTGTGCTGAAGTACTCCCTTACAGGAAGTTAAACACAGGGCTATAGGGAAGCAAGTCCAAGTGTGGAAATATTCACTAGTGCCAGTAAGAGAAAATACTTTCCTTTTTAAGCTTCAGAACTGAGAGAGCAACAACCACACTATCATGAGCAACAGAGAAGCAAAACAGAATTGAAATCCCTCACTGACATCAAGATTTGTCACGAGGCCAAATCTCGTAGCGAGCCATGTTTTCGTGAGGCAATTACAAGTTTGTCACTTAATCCTAAGCGATTCCAAAACTGAAGCACGTGACTTGCTCGTAATCAATTTTAAGACACTTCAGAGTGGTTTCTACGCAGTCTTAAAAGACAAACAACATATCTGGCAATGCATTTGCCACACAAAAGTGACAGAAGTGGTTGTATGGCATCACGCACACTTGATAACGTCACGAGCAGAAGACGCTCCAGATACCGCGGTGTACAAACAATCCATCAAGCCTCACCTCTCGCCGTCTGTAGCTACGCAGTAATACAGACCTCGTCTCTGAGGAACCCGAGGTTCTGCCCAAAACGTCTCAATTTCCCTGCCATTTCCGAGGCTGTTCGGAAGGCTGAACTGTCTGCTAAAGATCACTCTGCGGTGGCAAGATTTCACCTTAAGATGAAGCAACTAAAGGGGCAAAACGATGCAGATAGTTGAATACAAACTGACTGCAAGTTACTTTGAAGAATTCACCTTCAGCACGCCAGCTCAGCGCTACATTGCTATTCCAACACCACTCTTTAAAGTAAAGCATTTTTTTCACTGCTAATGCTTGGAAGAAATTCCTAAATGACACAAAGCAGGCTTAGGTTCCTCTTTTGCAAATCTCCTCTGGAAGACCAGTGTCGTCAGATGCTCCTGAGGCAAAACTTTCTACATGGGTGCAGCTCAAGCTCTTAGCTTAAAGAATAATGTCTACAGGCACTCAAATACTGAAACGACACAGTACTCCGCAGAGCCTTGCTGCTATTAAAACAAATGCAAGGAGGCATTAAGCATGAACTTCGTTTTCTTCGGTTCTCCCTTCTGCCTCTAACAGAAGCGCCCGCATCACCTTTGCTGTGAAGTTAAAGCCGTCCAAAAGCCTTTAACGCCGCCAGCACAAACCCGGTCGGGGACGCTTCCCCACGCCGCAGCACTTCGGCGCCGACCCTGTTCCCGCTGAGCCGCACGCGGTGCTGCCACGGCCAGCCGGGACGCCCGCAGGCCCGGCCGGGAAACGCCACCTACGGCAACGGGACCGCGTCCGAGCCAGCGGACCGGACCCGGGCTGGGCCGGCCGCAGGAGCCAGCCGGCCCCACGCAGGGCGAGTCACGGGGCCGGGCGAGGAGCGCTGCCCGCGGGCTGCCCCACGAACGCCTCGCTCCGGGGGAGGCCGGGCAGAGGCTCGGCTCCGCTCCCCGGGGGTGCGCGCCCGGACCCGGCGGGGCGAGGCCGGCACCTTCCCTTTCCCCTTCCCCTTCCCGCGGGGGCGCCGCGGGAGCCGGGCCCGGCGCGGCCCCACCCCGGCGCCGCGGGCACCGCCGGGACGGAGGCGGCCGCCGCCGCCGCC